>JAAAKG020134641.1:0-13776 GCA_010014905.2 Druon quercuslanigerum | reverse complement strand
TAATAAAAATAATAATAAAAAATAATAATAATAAAAAATAATAATAAAAGTATTAAAACTTTTCCCTTTTATTACACATTTTTCAAACCGAATGTTCTTTGGGTGTATCCATAATGCAAAAATCGAACTTCAAGAGTCCTTCCTTCGGAGTAAACTCGAAAGTCCAGCAAAGCTTGTCGACAGTTTTGATGCGTTTCGGGCTTTCAAGTAAATAAACACCTTGCTTCGTATATGGGTCCCAAATCACTGAATCTCCTGCTTGCACCGGTCGAAGTGGCCCTGAACAGATATTTATATCCTCATCAAGTTTCCAGTCAATCCACAGTGCAATGCCATTACACAATCCATCCCTTAAATGAAACACATAACATTATAGGGCCTTACGTATTATCAATTTGTATTTGTATTTGTATTATTACATCAAAAATTTAATAGCGACCCTTATTTTCTCTTTTGCAAGGCGCAACGAAAAACAGCAAAAAAGTACGACAGTCAAACGAGTCGTCTTCATAATCGGTAAACAAAATGTCATAAAGGGCAATGTTAAAAATCGATCGATTTTTACCCGGCTCCGGAAAGTTTTCTAGCTATTTGAAATTAATCCGATACGCTTGTATTTGATGAGAATACATGTGTAAAACTGGCGTACTCTGGGGAAATTGCACCAGTTTGCCATACATGCGTAGAATCATAGAAACCGTGTTTAATCAGTGAAGAAGTTAAATTCCCAAAAAGAAAAAGGTAGTCCAGATTGAATAAGCATGCATCGGGCGCTTTCCACGAGTGTCCTATTTTTGCGTTCGGCTATCCCGTTTTGCTATGGTGTATGTGGCACAGTTAATCGATGATGGATTCCTTCTTTCTTACGAAAATCGCGTAATTTTTTATTAAAGTATTCGCGACCGTTGTCGGATTGCACGGATTTTATTTTATGCCCGGTTTGTTTTTCAACCATATTCTTAAATTTGATGAACTTCTCGACAACTTCTCCCTTGTTACGCATGAAATAGACCTGACACCATCGACTCCAATCATCGATAAACGTTATAAAATAACGAGCGTTCCCCACTGATGAGTTCCTCATTGGTCCGCACACATCTGTGTGAATCAATTACAACGGTGCAATTAAAAACAATGGTAAAATTACAATGGCGACTGAAATTAAATTAGTACCTAATTTAAGATGAACGCAATTTTCACTTTACCGCTTTCGAATTGAACGTCACCTTTCGCTTTTACTGTCACGGTGACATTGTTTGCGAGCTTCAGGTAACTTGTTGTATCTGTCACGTTGGTAAATGCACTTTTATTGTTGCACAAATGTGAAGTGCAACCACTATCCATACATCAAACATCACTTGAAGTTTGAACATCACTTTGAGCGAAAAAACAATGAGTTGTTTCTACACAATTTGCGGTTGGATTTTTTGCTTTTTCTTGAGGAAGCAGTCAAACTTTTTATGTCCTTTTCTACCGCAAAACCCGTATTCGTATTTCGGTTTAGACGTTATTTTTTTTCTGAGTTTTCAGCTGCATTGTTTCGAGCGCCACCATTTTTCCCATTTTTTTAGAATTTCTGTTTCGAGTTTGCGAACAAGACGGCGTTCTCACTGCCTTCACCCCTCCGCTGTTTAGAATTATGCTCCTCAATTATTTTAATTTTGAGGTTTTTAGGATCGGGTAGAGAGTCTCGCGACTCGAAAGCACAACGGAAATTGTCAAAACTACTTGGAAGACTGTAGAGTAGCATAATTGATAAGAGGTCACCTTTTAACTCTATTTCCATTTATTTTAGCTTATCGGCGGCGTCGAAAAATCCACAGAGATGCTGTTTCAAGTCGTCCCCGTCTTCCATTTTATGCTACATCGGTTGCTTGAGTAGGGTGGCTTTTCGCGCGGGACCCTTAGATGCGTATATGGATTCTAATTTTTTCAAAACGTCGTGTGACGCAATAAATCCTTGGATTTGGGCTAATTCCGATGGGCCTATACAGAGTATTAGATCTGTTTTTTCCTTGCGATCGGCTTTTAGCCATTCTGTGTGTCTTTCCTTTGCTTGCCTTCGATTATCAGCTTCTTCGGTTATTTTGGGTTGTGGTGTTTCGCCGAAGACGTACATTCAGCTAAAATGTTTGTATGAAAAGTGCTTCGGCCTGAATCCTCCATGTAACGTAGTTGTCTCGAGACAACATTTCGAGTCGCGCTATAGAATTCGTGTTCATGCAGTACGCCATTTTTAGGTTGTGCTGAAACTTTTAGCTTTTTGAGGTTTATAATTTCCGTTAAGAACTTTTTTTTAGCGAAACTACACACAGCACGCGTTTTGTTTTTATTTGCACTACTAGTTTTCACGTACCGGAGTCCCATAACCTGTTGGGAAAAATAAGTGCGAGGAGATAAAGCATTCCGAGATTAACACGTGTATTACAACAAAAGACACAAATGCAATAAGAATGAGAAAGATGAGACTTGCGCAGAAGTAAAATATAATATCGATCAACGCGACATCTGTGATGAGCGGGAAAGTTTAAAATATTTTTCTTTTATATCTAACATGTTTGTACTTGCATTTTTGAGATTCTCGAATGTCCGTATTCAGAGATACGACCAGTATCACCTCTAAATTTACCTTCAGCGGTTAAAAAAGGTTGATAAGATTTTACGTATGTATGGCAAACTGGAGAATTTTTTCCAGAGTACGTCGGTTTAAAACATGTATTCCCATCAAATACAAGCCTATTAGAGCAATTTCAAATAGCTTAAAATCGTTCCGGAGCGGGGCGAAAATCGATCGATTTTTAACATTATCCATTGCCATCGTTAAATGTTAACACTGATGTTTTCATAACAAAAAGCTTGATTCCTAATTGACACCATTATTAAGTGAACTTTGCTCCGGTACGGAGGCGTACCGGAAATCAGCGAAAGACGAGCCGAAAACGTGCCGAGGATGAGACGATAGCAAGTACTGTAAACTTCAAAAGAGTTATAACAACCTACTTTCTGCAACGAAAATGTCTAGAAATTTAACATATGTAAAGATTTGCGGAAGAAATTTACATCAATTTCAGAATTTTTAGAAGTGGCAATAATGTGAAGCAAAAGAGGAGTAGACGCATGAAGTCGCCCTGAAAGACACCTCTTTACAAAGTGACCTTGTTAGTTATCACAAGATTATTTCCAGGTGAAAGAGTAAATCTGGTTTTCCAAAGTGGCATCCATCTCTCTATTGCACCTCACGATTTGCGGACGGACACTCAGATCGGACCAATCTACCAATTTTAGTCCAATTTTAGCAATGCTACATATGTAGGTAGAGTAATCGAGACAAGATAAAAGTAAAGCAGTTATTTTGTCCATTCGCAATAAAGAAATAAGGAGTCATACAACGAAAAACGTTAAATGATTATGATTTTCAATCTAGACTATACAGTATAAAACCATACTCACACTTCAAAACGAGTACTGCCGGAAATAGATAAATGATATTCAGCGTTCACATTCTTAGTCAAGTCAAAACTTGCTAAATTAAATATTGAACTAAGAGCACGTCCGAAATATTCCCACAAGGGTTGCGCTTCTACTGGTGAATCACTTTTTTCACAGGAATCCTGTGAAATATGTATAAAATAACTGAAAGCATACACATTACATAATAAATCATTGTTTTTAAATTATCTATTAAAGTTTAAAGGCGAGCTTAGGAGTAGCTACGCATGCCTTCAATCTACTCGCAACTTGGGTGGTTCACTTCTAATGAACTTGCACATTTATTTTTCAGTACACAATTAAAAAAAATATCAAAATACAGTTAAAAATATTTTAGCACTACTCAGTTCGATTTTCACAAAGTGGCGGTAAAATTGGGGGTAGAGCTATTCACAACTGTAGTTAAGCTTAGTAACAGCTGTAACGAGTAGTTGAAATTTATTTTTGTTTGGAAAAAATTGAAAATACAATAAAATAAAATATTGTTTAACAAACTTAAGAAAAGTACCTGTACGAATTTATCAAAACTGGATAAATGGAAGCCTTCGCAGATGCCAAGAGGTGCTTTAATCTTATGTAAATCTTTGAAATCCATTGCAACACCTCGTATTACAGCACTTATTGGAAATTTTTCTGCGCCAACAATGTAACTCGAACTTAGATACCAGAATCTTAAATTATCCCATGGAAGAATGGACGTGACAAAAGATGGTTCACCGAAGACTATATCCACTTTTTTCTTCATTGGCAAATTATCTAAAGAATCGATAATCTGTACTTGCTTGGACAAACAATTTGCTTCTACGAACATTTCCATTGTTTTTCGTGATAAAAAATTTGGTTCCAATATTATAACTTCTTTAGCACCAAGTCTGGCAGCCATTACTCCCAATAAAGATCCGTCTGATAAACATAGACAGGTGGTATTAGAATTGATCTTCTTTTTCAAAACTTCTAAATACTTATTATTTCTACTTTTATCGTTCAATTGACCAATTCGAGTTCTGGAGTGTGATAAATGTAGACAGCAAGTGCAAGTGGGTCTATCAAAGTTCGTAGGCTCTAATCTGTAAAAAAATTAGATTTAATTACAAAAGTACGTTAAAGCTACTTCCAGGCTTCAGAGCGAAATATTTATATATATTTTTTATATTAAATGAAACCATTATAAGCTAGGCAACAAAGATTTTGACAATGGAAAAATCGGTAACAGGTTAAATATTAGCGAAAAACCTTTTCATTGGCTGTTAATTATTATATAAAAAAAATTTGAATCGATTAAACAATGGCTCTTCTAATCTGTACGATAAAGCTTCATCTAGTCTTCACAACAAAAAATACTCTTGAACTGAGGGAAGTATGTGGTTTTTTGACAAAAAATAAAAAGCAATACGGGAATTATTTACATTAAATAAAACCATTATAAGCCAGGCAGAAATTTGTCCTCTATAAAAAAGGCTATTTTATTTTTTCAAATAAAAACAATACTTTTCTTACAAAATGGGAAAAAGGCCGTAGAAAATATGAAAAACGATGGATTTTTGGTATTGTACGATTTTACACCAGCGACCTACAGTTTTCCAGAATTGAAGTCCTTACTACAAAAGTGCGCATGATTGAAAGTCTATATCTCAAGTTATTATGTTATTTCATTTAATATTGATTATTCTTTTACTAGCTTCAACGGTCTTTCAGTTATCGTAACTGTTAATCTTTATGGCGTTCTGAATATAATTTAGAATCGTAAAAACGCATTTCATACAGCGATATCTGAATGATTGGGAAACGGAAAACTCTTGAGTGCTGTCCTAGATATTAATGATGCTTATCTCTTCTAATGTGAATATTTCAATGTCCATTCTCCCGTCTAGACGTCCGCCGCCGGGTCCCTTGAGCCCAAAATGACTTACATGCATATGGTGCCTGATCAGTGTACAGCAGCAACAAAAAGTGTTTTCATTTATTATACAATCTTACCCGACGCATTATGAGACCCATCTATTTGCTTACTATACAGTCTGGGGTCTATCGTTTTTCAACATGTTAGTTGGTTAGTTAGTTTATTGTGATAACAATTAGGCAAATGCCTAATCACAAGGGGCTGGTAAAGTACATCGAATAATTATCCTAAAACTTAACATTAGGTTAAGATATTAAAATTGGTATCTCTATAAACATAAGCCGAAAGCTCTGATCTTTAGCACCTTGATAGTGTATAAAAAGATATTATCTATGTCTGATCTCGATCTATAGTCCAGAATTTGATTAATCGAACTCTCGTTTTTTACATTTGACAGAAGCTGTCCGTATGAAATACATATTTCATACCGTTCCAGTAAATTCGCGTATACTTAGCACCGCTTAACCTAATTTGACAGAGCAAGCTCAATTTACTGCTATTGATGTCCTTATATAAGTAATCATTCCTCGAGACAATGTTCTTGAAAAACACGAATACCTTGAGCTTCTAACAGCAATTAAATCTTCATTTCTGATTTTTTCTTGTAATTTTAGCATTATCTCTTCAAAGTATTGTTTTGCAATTACTACGCATTTCTTTTCAAATACATGTTTATAGCCTATTTTTTCTAAGATGTGCTCAATTTGCGTTGCCCAGTTATACTTTAACTCATTAGATTTTAGCTGATTCAATTGTAATAGCTTATTGTAACCACCTTTTGTCAATCTCTCCTACGGCACTCGTACTCTAACTTATATCTATTCATTTCTAATCTTATTATGTAATTTGGAGTGCAGCGAGGGAGATTCAGTAGCGACTTACAGTATTTCATTCGAATCGTTTCAATAACATCAAAATATCTTAGCGCCCAAATTTCGGCTGTGTATACTAGGGTCGCCGAGGTTACAGAGTAAAAAATATGATTAGCTGATATTATCGATCTTGGTTTCGCCTTGTAAATTATTTGCCGTGCTACACCGGTGGTTATGTTAGCTTTAGAAATGCGATCTTTTACGTTTTCACTATAAACACCAGAACTTTGAAAAATTTGACCTAAATAGCAATATGACTTGACCTGTTCAAACTCCTTTCCCTCCAAAGAAAATTGATCAAACTTTTTATTATTCAGACTTTTATGAAAAGCCAAAATTACAATATCGTCTGCGAATGCTAGGATCAAAATTTCCAATAGACCTCCCAACCCTACACCGGAAGGCCCGAAGTCTCTAAAAAAATTTTCAATGTCGCTTATAAATAGAAGAAACAAAATCGGACTCAAGTGATTCCCCCTGTGGAGTTCCTACATTAAGTTAATTGCCTTTAGATTTTTGTCCATTTACTTCATACTGCATAAGGAGACTCTCGTATAGCTTTATGATTGTTCTAAGTAACTTGCTGTTCAGGCTCAAGTTTCTTAGTTTCTACAAAAGCAATGTATGATTAACCGAGGGGAATAACTGCTTAAAATCTACGAACATTGCGAAGAGAGTTCTGCCTTTATGCCTTATTATCAAGTGAATCGCTGTATTTAATGTAAATATATTATCAGTGCAACTGCGCCCTTTCCTATAACCAGCATGTGCTTATCAACACTATCTAAAATATCTGTACACAAAAAAGATACTATTGGAATTTTCCCTGAACAAAAAAAAAAAAATCAGGATACCGCGCTGATCGAGGATACAATGAAATACATGCAAGTATTCAGTAGACTTTTTATTTTTCAACTGATATATAAGTCTTAAAACTATCGATTTTGAACACCCCGCGAAAAAGACTGTTTGCAGTATCTGTACAAAACACGTCATTATTGGGATTTTTTTCTGAACCAAGAAAATTGGACTTTTATGGAAAAAGGCATATTTTTTATTTCTTTTACCTAAAGAGAAAGCTTCATCATATTTTCTATAGTTTTTCACGCCCTTTACATTGATTATAAGCATTTCTTGAAGAAAAAGATATTTCTCTTGAAAAATAAAGGTGAAAAATAAATTTGACTTCTTTCATAGAAGGACGTTTCTTGAAATTTGTTTGGAATAGAAAGAAAGCTTCTTCCTAATCTGAAGGCTATTAAAGGAGAAAACATAAGATTTCCTTCTAGCTCAACAACAAATTACCGAAAAGTATCTTTTCATAAAGAAAGTCAAATTTATTTATGACCTTCATTTTCAAAGCTGAAATATATATTTTAAAAAATCATTATGATTAATGAAAAAAGCGTTAAAACCCCTGTTGAAACTATACCAAAGAAAAAATTTCTTACCACCCTTCAAAGAAGGATAAATGGCCAAAGCAGATGGTATATTCTAAAAAAAAACTCATTACTTATTTTAATGAATAAATGATGAAGAAAACTCTTCAAATGGTGAGGATTTCCTTGGATTCGATGTTCCAGCTCCTGTGGAGCACCAGTATGAGGTAGGCCACGTACAGTGCGCATGGGACGACCTGGTAGACCACTGAAGGTCTACGGGACAGCAGGTAAACGATTGCGTTTTCCTAACGGAGATTCCGATCACTCGTGAATTAGCTTGGCATCTAGTCGATAGATACTTGGCATCTAGTCGATATGTCAAAGGCTTCGAATGTAATAGGTGGTCGCTTCGTGCTACGTAATAATTATGGCACGAGCGGCGTTTTAGAAAAAAGAAAAGCCAGAATCGTAGCAAGGACTTCCACGAGACGTATGCAGCATTCGCGCTTCTAGGATCTACACGAAAAACTGGACGAAATTCTCCATTACATCATCAACAAGAAGCGCAACCAGGATGAATCGCTTAAAAGGGCCAAAGCGATGTTGTAGCAACTGAGACGATGCGATAAGGTTTGCCACATGAAGAAAGCTCTTTATGGCTTAAAGCAAGTTGGCCGAGCTTGGCACAAACGATTGCATAAAGAATTACGGGCTTCAGGAACGAAAACAACAAAAAGGGATCCCTGCATATATTTGTTTAGTGAAAAGGGGGATTTGAAGATAATTGTCACTTATATAGATGAAATTCTGTTGATGTACAAGGATTTTAAAAGGATCTAGTATTTTGGACAGAAATAGACTGATATTTTTGAAATTAAGGAAATCGGCGAACTTAAACGTTGTTCGGGTATGGATTTCGCCAAGAGCGAAGAGGGAATCATCATCAATCAGAAGACGTACATCAAGGACATTCTTCAGAGATTCGGGTGCAAGATTGCAACTCTCTCACAACTCCTATGGATGTGGGAGTGAGACTTGTCAAGGGTGACAGATCGTTAGATTCAGATGCCGAAAAACCTCCTTATCGTGAATTAATTGGATGCGTACTCTACTTGTCAGTGGCAACGCGTCCAGATTTAACTCACAAAGCAAGAGTGTTGAGTCAACTTAATGACTGCTTCAATAAGATTCATTGGAACGCAGCAAAGAGATTACTTCGACATTTGAAGGGCACTGACGAATATGGGATTTTCTACGGGCACGAGGAAAGTCCTCTTATGGCCTTCGTGGATGCAGATTGGGGAGAATCCATAGATGACAGGCGTTCTTTCACCGGATATACATTTATGATAAACAAAGCAGCGATATCCTGGGATTGAAGAAAGCAACGTACTTTTAATATGTTAACAACAGAAGCAGAGTACATGGCCATGAGCGAGGCAGACAAGGAGGCCGTTAATCTTCAACGTTTTCTGACGTGGCTCGAGAGGACAGGTGTCAAGTCAACATAATTATGAGAGATAGTCTTTCGTTAATATGAAATCTTCACTTTGAACTTCTTTTCTAGTTACCTGTAGCTGACACGTTTACGCTGGTAAAACCCAAAAAGTTAATCGATTTTCCCATTTTGTAGAGCAAAATATTCTTTTTGTTTTAAAAAGAGAATAATATTTTTTATAACGGAAAGGATTCTGCACATATTTCTACAGAACCCCAATTGTGCTAAAATGAGCTAAGAAATAAACTCGAAAAACTGATCATTACCACCCTATCAGGTAGGGTTTAGATCGATTTTAAGCTTGTTATTCATTGTTTTCTTCATCTGTCTTTTTTGGTTATTTGTTGCCTTGCTTATTAGGTTTACATGCAAGAAGAAAAGAAACAAGAGTTCATTTGTCCATTGATAATAATATAAAGCAATTCTATGTCAACCTATTAAAAAAATTTCATCTGTTGTCAGTAATTTTGATGAAATATCTAGTATCCATTCTCTTAGGTGTTGAAAGAAAAAGACTAAAATAATTTTTCAAAAATTCAAAAAACTTTAGAGATATTCAAAATTCAAAATTTTAATCCGCTTTTAAGTTTCATAGATTTAGTGATTTTAATTATATTAGGATGTATTTTTCAAACTATTCAAAATAAGACAGCGTTTTGAAGGAATATTTTTCTAAAGAAAAATTTGGAGAAATTTTTGGATTTTTTAAGAACAAATTTTTAAACTAATTTTTTGAAAAAAATACATCTTTTATTCTCTATAATTTTTTTTTAATTCAGTTAAAATTTTTTTAAATCCAAAACGTCTGTAATTTTTTTCTGAAAAATATTTCTTAAAGAATATGTCTTAATTTGACTGATTAAAAAATCTTAATATTATTTAAATAATCAACATAATAAAATATAATTTATCCCCTAAGTTTTTCGAATTGTTCAAAAATTATTTTTGGATTTTTTTTCAACACCTATGAGAATGAATACCAGAATTTTCATCAAAATTACAAAAATGAGATAAAATTCTTCATACAATTTAAAAAGGAATAGCCCCATGCACGCATAAAATAAGATTGTTATGATTCGAATTTGAAATTAAACATTTTTTGGCATCTGATGTGAGCTTGTCTACTGAGGTTGACTCATTAATTAAAGAGAAAAAGAACTCATTTTATAAAACAAGTAATCAAAGTGAATGAGCTGGATATCGAGTAAGCCCATTGAGGTGGCGATAAGCGTAATTTTCCGAGCAGTTATAACACATGCGAACGACTTGTAAAAGAATATTGAAAAGGTTCAGTATAATTTTATTAAACATATATATATATATATATATATATATATATATATATATATACGCTATATATATATATATATATATACGCTACTGAGTGACACTTGCGAATTCCTATACGAAAGAGTTATATATATCACCTCCATGGGTCACCTGAAACCAGAGTGATTGCGTACGCAACCACTCGCAGAGATCGACAGTCTGCGCTGAACACTTTAGGGGAGGCAGCGCTTGGCATCAAGACAATACGAAAGGTATTTAGCAAAAACATCTCCTGAACTGCGGCAAGTACCGTACTGACGACAAAATGTACAAGATGATCATTGCATCTTGCGTGCACATTGCCTGTAGCGGAAATCACGATAGGATCAATAGATGAATTTTTCACACTCCTCCATATTATCCTTATTTCTTGCCTTAGGTCGCTATGCGTATGGATCTCGGTTGTATAGATTGCCTGCAAATTACGGTTAAGTGGACCAGCAATGTCAATAATGTAGAATTTTCTACATTTTTTCTCTAACTTCACGATGTCGGGTCGATTGGATCGAATATTATGACCTGTCTGGATAGTAATATCTTAGTATAAGATATGATCTTCATTTTCTAAAACAAACACTTAAATGTATCTATAGAAAGGCAACCATTCTGTTATAAATCCTACATTTAGGACAAGTTGTTGATGTATAATGCCCACTACATCATTATGTCTGGGCGTATATTCTTTCTGAGCCTTGACAGAACATGCGTTTGCGATAATTTCTGGTGCTGACGACGTGGTTCTGTATCGCAATGAAGTTTTCGAGTGCTCGGCGTGGATCAAGATCTTTATCGATGTTGATGTGAAATGCAACATCTCGCTTGCTGTTGAAATTGTCTCGTAACTGTATAACTTGCGACTTACACAGTTTCCTAATATCTGCAGCGCCCCTAACCCCTCTATGTCGTGGTTAAACTACTCTTTCAATAGCCGAATTACTATGGTGCATTCAGTGCTTCGGAATTTCAAAGCGGATGGTTCTGTTTAAACTTTCAAGGTCGGTGTTTGACCATTTGATAAACTCAAAGAAGTATATGAACTCTTCAGAATCAATCAGAGTCTTGTAGTGAAGGCAGTCGTTAGGTTTTTATTAAATACTGCATGCTTATATTCTAAAATACCTAGGTAATATGAGTTGTACTCAGACATTGCATCGAAGTGATTCTTATATTCGTACTCTACCTCTGCGGACCCTAATTCATCTTTAGTTAAATGCACAGTTCTGCATTTATCTAGTCCGAACACGGTGTGAATATCAATAGAAAACTGCTTTGTAACATCGAGCAATTTCTGCAGTTTTTGGTTTGAACTAGCGCAAAGCTTCAAATATCCATGCATGCATTACAGGATGTGATTACACTGCCCTAAAAGAATTTCTTTGAAAAATACCCGTTTTAATGCGTATGGATGTAGTTATTTTTAGCTGTCCATTATTAATATTAATTGATAGGACTACTCTAAGGGAACACCCCAGCCTGCTGATGGAAAGGGGGAAACTTCGACCAAAGAGCGGCGCGTGACTCGTACTTTCCTTGAACAAATGCGGGGTGCACAAAGATGCGGTTACTAGACGCCGGAATGCGTCTACTTCTCCCTGACATGGACTCCAGCGAGAGGAATATGCCGCAGTCTCGCTCTCCCACACGACGATCGCCCAGGAAATCAAGGACTCACCCGTCACTCAGTGAGACCAAATTGAGAAAAGCTGGGGAAAAATATAAAACGTTCATAAAATGGGACAAATTATGTTACTCGGGGGTTCTTGGGGTCGCTGATTACGAATCCGATGTCATAATGAATACGTTTTTAGTTATTTTCCAAATTAGTATAAGGGGGTTTTCTAGGTCACTGATTACGAACCCAGTTTCAAATTTTTTTTAAACAAAATGAGGGATCCAATATAGAGGACGAATATGCTCAATAAATTTTTGATTCTTTTCAAAAATTGTATAAGGGGGGTTTCGGGGTCGCTGATTATGAATTTGATTTCAAAAATTCAAAAAACAAAATGGTGGATCTAATATGGCGGACGAGCAGGCTGAATAAAGTTTGGATTCTTTTCAAAATTGGTGTAATGGGATACATTATTATCATTATATATTTATTTAAAACAAAAATAATTTTAAAATTTTATTTATTGTTCTAAAAAGTTTTTAATGTTGTGAAAACCTTGTTAAAATTATTATTATTATTATATTAGATGTTTATAAGTCTGAAATTAACAGTTCGTAGCAATGCAACACTACATTTTTTTGAGATACCGCCCATACACATTATACGTGAGAAAAATCGATATCTTGGGACTTTTTATAGGAAAAGTTATAAAAATCGCATGGATACGTATGGACAAAGGATTAGTTTGTATTACATTAACTTGTCGTACACTTTTCAAGATCTGATGGGTCCGGAGGTGGAACAACGTTGAGCAACTCAACTTTACTCTACATGTTTCCTTAATTTTGTTTAATTTTATCTTACTTTTGAAAACAAATAGTCCATTTTTTATACAGTAATACTGTGCATATTTTACTAGTGACTTTTATTTGTATAGAACTTAACACAAAACAACATTTAGAGCTTCGATACCGACAAGTGTTCACATAACGAAGGCCACTTTCAAGATGCCACAGAAAGGTAGGTAATTAGGACAGAGACGTAAATGGCATAGATTCCGAAACTTTAATTCTTGCCCTACAAAACCTATCCCTTCCAATTTTCAAAATCAAATTTTTTTTGGACTTTTGGCCAGTTTTCGACGATTAGATCCCACTATGCGTCATCCTGAAAACAGCAGGGTCTGGCCCAGATCTACTGACGACCTCTCCCTACCGGAAGTTGTGTGAAGGAAGCCTACCGAACAAGACCCCATTTGCCCAAAAGACCCAATGGATGCCCAAATGCTTAAAGTATGTCGTATTACGTCCCAGACATTATATATTGTACTTGATAAATAAAGTTGTTTTTAATATCATTCCACACAGAAAATTTCTTATCAACCTTTTTTTTGTGTAGAAAATTAATATTTAAATGATGCTATAAAATGTAAATGTACACGCAATAACATGTTAGAAGCGAGTGATTCCATGTATTTAATATCATTAAAATCACGGAAGATATGTTAGTTCAAAAAAAAGGACCAAAATTTTCAATTTTTCATATCTCGTAAGTTTTCTGAATTTTTCAAAAACCTTTTTAAGGTTTTTTAAACACTTCAACGAACAAATAATAGAATGTAAAGTGATTTGATGGAACAAATCAATCCTTTCTTCGACCGTCGATATTTATTAATTTCAAAATCATAGATTTCA
>JAAAKG020134640.1:0-12713 GCA_010014905.2 Druon quercuslanigerum | reverse complement strand
TCCTGAAGTACATGAAAATATTCTGAATTACTTTGAAATATCTTGAATTATCTTGAAATATTCTGAAGTATCCTGAATTATTTGAAATATCCTGAAGTATTTCAAACATCTTGAAGTATCTTGAAGTACGTGAAATATCTTGAAGTACGTGAAGTATCTTGAAGTATGTGAATCATCCTGAAGTACAATGAATTATTGTGAAGTACCTTTAAATATCTTGAATTATCTTGAAATATTCTGAAGTATCCTGAAGTATTTCAAACATCTGGAAGTATCTTGAAGTACGTGAAATATCTTGAAGTACGTGAAATATCCTAAAGCATTTGAATTATCCTGAAGTACATGAAAATATTCTGAATTACTTTGAAATATCTTGAATTATCTTGAAATATTCTGAAGTATCCTGAAGTATTTGGAATATCTTGAAATATCTTGAAGTCAGAAGTAGGTGTACACTTTTCAGTCGAGTTATCAATTCCTCGAAAAATGGTAAAAAATGTCTACATGGTATATGAAGGTTGGAATAGCGCGGTTTTCATTAATTCCTTGATACTAATAAGTGACAGCAATAAAAGATAGCACCAGTGCAAAGAAGTAGAAAACACACTATCTTTCCCAACCTATACAGTGGTCCAACCTGTGCGACACTCTTCTACTTATGGCTAATACTTTGGCCGTGAGGGAAACTCGTGAATAGGCTCTGTTTCACCGTCGTTTTAAAATCATAATGCATAGTACAATAAGTTTTAACCGCAGTACCACGGGACTTAAATGGACCATCCTTACAAGACAATAATAACAATATGAACTGTCCCTTACCAGAGCTCTTTCCACTTTGAAAAAGGGTTGTTCTCCTCTTCCTTTCACTGGGGAGCAACGTTCTTCTGCTATGGAAGGCAGGAGAATCGGAAGAGCCGAGTCGGGTCGAAGTCGTTCGTTTTACCAGGTCGATCTCGATGCTGCGAGCAAACACCTCGGTGGTCGATTCTCCACAAGTTATCTGATGACTCCTCGGGGAAACTGGTTCGACAAGGGATCCAGTCTGCCTGCGGTCTTAAAGCCTTAAAGTGGATGCTTAATTGGGTGATTGCAAACCGGGGGTGCCGGTTACCGACTCCTCGCTACCGTTGACTCAGTCTCCTCTATAAATAACCTGGAGTCTTATTATCTCGCTGATCCTGACCAGGTTCCAGGTACGACTTCCATATCGGGAAAGTCTTGGTTTTGCTCTCTGCTATCTCCAGCCTGCAAGTACCTACATAATGGCATCTGCACGTGCATCTGCACATTATCTGTTGCTCTCCCGTGTAGGGCAGTTCAAAAAACACAATTGGAAATCACTAAGCTCCTTAATTATAGTCTAAGCGGTAAATTTGAGATATTGAAAATTTTGCTTAAATCGTTACAATAGTATGCAATTTGATCTGAAGGCCTCGGACTGACTGCAGATTTCAAAAATAGATTTAAAAATTAAATTTGTTTTCCAGGCAAAATTTCCAGTTTTATTACATAATATGTTTCACATTACTGAAAAATAAACATCAAAATTATTTAAAACTTCTTTAAAATCCTATTAATTTACCACAGGCTTCAGCGCCTTTTCCCTATTCTCCCCTTTTTCTCAGTTTTCCAATTAAATGGGAAATGAATTAATGGAACCCAATAGGAAAATCTATTTTTAGTTCAATTTTTGATTCAGAATTCATCTTTTTTGGTTCAAAATTGATATATTCTCTTGACAATACAACAATTTGGTTTAGTAGAACATTAAACAGTTATGAGGATTTTTACCAAATTTAACGATTTTTAATAGATGTCAGTTGATTTCAAATATTTCGAAAGAATTTCTTAGCGTTCAGGGTATTTAAAAATAATTCTAGGGATTTAAAAAAAATCACAGATTTTAAGGGATTTTAAAGGGCATTTTTTGATTTTGTAGGATTTTACAAGATGTCGGATTATTTCAAAGATTTTATTGTTTTATAATTAAGTATATAGAAGTAAGATTTAAAGATGTTTTATGGGGTTTTATAGAATTTGAAGGAGTTTACGGTATTTTAAAAATTCCCAAGAAATTTTCTTCCAAACTACTTTAGAACGGCATCCAGGATATCACAGTGACATTTAAAAAATTCCAAGGCGTTTCAAAAGATTTAAAGAGATAGAAGACTTTTTAAAAGGTTCGAATGAATTTTACTTAATTCTATGGGATATGTACATATATTGTATATCAGATTAAAAAAAAGTTACGCACTCGTCGTCATTTTGATAAAAATTGCATGAAACTGTTTTCCTACTATTTTTCAAAAATTACACTAATATTTACACTTTTTTTAATTTCTCACAGAAAGATGGAATCAACAATATGCATCATGAAAATTTTAATAGAAAATCTCTATAAATAATGACAATAATAATTATGCAAGTGAAAAAACCAATTTATATCAGTAAATTTTTAGCGATATTTCTAATATAAACTCTAATTTAATTTTTAATTGAAATTTGCATTTTGTAATCAAGATTTCTTCCTTGAATTTTCTGAAAAAATTCTTTGATAAGGTTAAAGTCTATATGCAAATTTTAATATCAAATATGTCAGATAATTAGAGAAACGGTTGACATTCACAATTTCCTTCGGAAAGATATTGCATGCCTTTATTTTTTATTTTTTTAGAAAGTTTGTTTAATTATTGTATGTTTCATGCGGCTGAATGAATCACCCTGAGCGATTGTGGTTCTTTCGATAAAAGAACGTTACAGTCTCAACCAATGTTTAAATCAAAATAGAAAATTAATGTTATTACATTAACATTTTTGTTTAAAAATATTAGTTTTCGACAAAATAGTTACAAAACCTAATATTGCTTTAAAAATTTCTTAAAAATCTGATGACGTTTTTGATTAACAATATCAATTATAAATATTCTTCCAAATCTTATTATTTAATAACCTGAAACCATTACAAATTGCAAATCTTGTTCGAAATATAATGCTTTATTATGTTTTAAAATACTGATTATTTTGGTAAAATGCTAACATAAAATAAAATTGTTCAAAAATTGTGAATCGTCTTGGAAAAATAATTTGTTTATTAAAAATACCAATTTCCGACGAAAAACACTAACATAATCCAAAACCTGTTTGAATTATAATAATTTTTGTTTGCAGGTGGAAATTTTCAATGGAAAATATCAACGTAACCTAATTTTTTTTAAATGATGAACTTTTAAAATCTATCGGATACATCGGAACGGTAAAAAAAAACCGAAAAACGTAAATTGTTAAACAATTTTTTATCTTCGAAATCTAGTAATTTGTGATTAACAATACCCATTTCCGGTATAAAAAGATGACATATTTTTGATATTTTAATTTTTTTTGAAACTTAATAAATTTATATTAAAATTACTTTTTTAAAGTACTGATATCTATCCATTTTTAATACTACGATTAGTTCGAGTACTATTAAATATCCTTGCTCGTTCAAAAAACGAATGACAAACTTCTTTAGCAAACCCTCAGGAATATTATAAATTTCCGTATCGATAAATCCATAATAGATATATTTTTTAGAAATATTTATACCACGTAAGAAGTTTAAAAAAAAATTCAAGAATTTCTTGAATTTTGCACCTCGAATTCAATACGTCGCATGACACGCTTGAACATTTTTAGCCATAACACGTAAACCTGTGAATATTTTAAAATTTTTCTCAGTTTAAATTAAAGATAAGAGCTCGAAGATTACGTTCTGCCAATTTCACATATTTACCACAAGTTAACTAAGCTACAGCACGCGTTGAAATTAAGGTACAAAATCTGAGAAATTCTCGATTTTTTTAAACTTCTCACGCGGTATATTCTTTCCAAAAGGTAAAAAATATTTCTTTTAAGAATCGTTCAACGTGGGATTTCATTAGCTTTTCAATGAGTTTTCAAAGAAGTTTCTCGCACCTTTTTTGAACGAGTTATCACGTTTAAAAGTCACAAGTGTGATTTTTATTCGTAGATATAATTTTCAAAATTTCAAATTTAAGATATAAAACAACTTTATGTAATAACAAACCAATCAGGTTTCCAAAAACAATGATTGCGAGATTATCGAGATATGTCGTTACACCACTTTTTTAGACAGGATAGTAACTGCATGCAATTCAAATGACATATTTGCATTCACTGTTGTCAAACCAGTCTTGGCAGACAAAATGTAGAGAGTAACGAACGTTCATGGGTGTGAAATGAGCTGCTTAGGATTATTAAGTATTAAAATCTGCAATGCACGTGCTATACTTAAAAGTGCACTGCACTCGATTACCACAGTTTTCTTAGAAGGCATTTTCAATTTCGCAATTCAAGAATTAAAAGTATTTTATTTTTTATATTTAATTATATCTGAGTGCATTCAATATATTTACAGAAGCACGTTCCCCCTTTGTGAGAGTTCTTAAATTTGACCCCCCCCCCTCCATCATCTTACGTAATTTTTGCGGATTAAATTTTTTCCGTGAATTTATTTAGGGGTCATCCAAAAATAATGTTAGAAGATTTGGGTAAAATCTTAATGTTGATATGTGAACCAAGAGCAGATTTTTATTTTAAATAAAAAACGGTTTACTTGAACCAAATAGAACAAATTTCCAACAAAATAGTTGAATCCTCGACCAAAAAAGAATAATTTGTTTTCAACCAAACAGTTTCATTTTTAACCACGAAGATAAGTTTTCTACAAGACAGTTGAATTGTCAACCGAATAGTTACATTTTTTTTATCAAAAATAGGAACTTGCAACAAATAAAATTAATTTTCTTCCAAAAAACATGAATTATCGACAAAATACATCAATTATTATTAACCAAATAGTGGAAGTTTGAAACAAAAAACGCATTTCTTTATTGTATAATTTTTTATCCAAAAAGATAAATTGTCAACAAATTAAATAAATTTCAAAATAAATAGTTGGAACCATGGATATGATAGTCTGCATTTTGTTTCGTACATTTTTAGTTTATATTTGTTTTGTTTCTAAAAATTTGTAAATAATATTTAAACTTCTTAACATGAAAATTTCAATTTTTACAAAAAATGGAGTACCTTAAATTTCAATTAAGACAACTGATTAAAAAATAATTTTCTAAAAAGCAGTTTAATTTTATAAAAAGAGTTGAGCTCCATACCAAAATCTTAAATTTGCAAGCCACAAAGATACATTTTTTTACAAAACAGTTAAATTTTCAACAAAAAAGTCAATTTTCAACCAATCAGCTGAATTTTCAAGAAAATAATTAAATATTAAGTTAAAAAAATGAATTTTCAAGTACGGAAATACATTTTTTCAACTAAAATGGTTAAATTCTCACGTATATACATTTTTATCGAAATAATAAAACTTTCTACCAAATTGTTGAATTATCGTGCCGAAAAAATGAATATTTTACAAAAAGATGAATGTTTAACATAAAAGTTGAATCTTTAACCAAAGTAATGCAACTGCTAACCAAAAAGGATTAATTCTTAGCCAAAGATTGATCCAAAAATAGTTAAGTCTTCTTTGTGGGTTCTGTTAAATAATTTCGCATTCAAGTAGAAAAATGAGAAAAAGAGTAAATCGTGAAAAAACTGTGAAGCCGGATTTTTAAACAGATACGTACATTTTTCGCCATAAAGTTGATTTTTAGTCAGAAAAATTAATTTTTAAGTTGGAAGATTAGTTTTCAACGAAAAAGGCGAATTTTTAACAAAAATGCACGAACTATTGGCCAAATACATGGATTTTTAGGAAAATAATTTATTTTTATACCAAAAAGATAATTTTCAACAATATAGTTTAATTTTCAACAATATAGTTTAATTTTCAACCAAATTGATTAATTTTCTAAAAAAACAGTCAAATTTTCAACCCCAAAAGAATAAGAATTTTCAACAAATCAGTTCAATTTTCAATTTTGTGAAATCCCTTGAAATCTACAGCAATTGCTCAAAATATTATGGGATCTTTTCATTCGTTTCGAAATCCTATGAATCTCTGAAATCTTGTGAAATTCCTTAGAAGTTTTGTAAACTCTTTAAATTTTCTACAATCGTAATAAATTCTTCGAAATTTCATGTAATTCCTCTGTTAATATCTTCCGTTCTCATTTTTGATTTGAAAATTCAAAAAAATCCTGTTATCTCAAGAATTATAACTTATAACAAGAATTATAATTCAAAAAAAGTGTTTTTCCTATTTTACAATTTTTTTAAATCTACAAAAAGAACACTTTTTTGGAAAATGTGGAACATGGCGAGCCTGAAATTTCTTTAGCTTAAAGTAAAGAAACAGATCATTATTTTTCTTTTGTAGATAAAAACGATGGTGTTTAAAACGCCCAAAATCGCGCAAAAATCCAAAATACGATAATCTCAAAGTTCAACATTTTCCAAAATTTCTGAATATCACTCGTTCTAAAAAGGCACGTTTTTTATGCATTTTCAAAAAAATTATAAATTACGAGAAAATTTTTTTGTTTAATTTGTTGTTTTTTTATTACTGTCCACTAACAAAAACTGTACATGTCACAATTTTTTTCCTCAGCTCAAACGATTTATTTAGTTTGAGCATTTTAACACCGCCCTACTGAAGGTCCAAAATGAGTATTTTCAATTAGAAAAATCAAAATTTGAATATTTTTATAGACTCGGTAGGTTCTTTATTCTGTGATTATTTGACTTCAGAAAGAAACAGTTGAAAAAGAATATAAAAACTTACAAATTATTATTGAGGAAAGTTCAATTTTGAATCCTTAGAGTTAAGATTCTGAAAGACCCGAAAGTGAAGGATGTGATATTTTTAAGAATTTGAAATCCTTAAAATTCGAAAAAAGTCAGACTGAGAAACATAATGTCCCTTCTTGTCATTGCAATTTCTCTTAAAGAAAAATTATCTTTTTTTCTCATTTTTTTCGTCAGTTCTAAAACGACCTTTTCTTGTAGCTGAAAGGCCTTACTTTCTAGTTCAATGACTCTGGAGTTTCTTGAGAATATTCCTAATGAACGATCGTCCTTCTTCGCCTTTCTCGTCCTCTTTTCGACTTGGTATCAAGGTATTGCTTTCTGGAAACTCGTTCTACATCGGTCTCTCATTTGATCCTTTTAATAATTTAATCCTCGACCCTCTTCTTTCCCCAAGCCGTTGAGCTTATCCTGGCTTCTCTCTTTTTTTTAAACTAATAATAAACATTATTGAACATGTGCGAGGCTGTGATTCACGCGAATCAAGCTTTGACTCTTATTATCTACTTATGTAAGTACCTCAGAGATATACGTCTGCGGTACTATACTCGAGGACATGATGTACAACGTGCATTGTAAATTCTACAAGCACTTCGCAGAAAAAAAAGATAGAGATTTAATTATTGAGATCATCTTGTTATAAACTCATTTTGAGTTCTATTTTTATTCGTTCCCCTGGAGAAATAGTTCGGGGGCTGGGTATGTTCCATTTATGCATTCAAGAGGCAAAAGATAAAAACCTGTTAATCTTATGTATTTTGACCTGCTGAATCCAATGATTGTACAGGTTGAGACAGCATTTTTTTTAATTTCCTTGCACTGGTGCCACCTGTTATTACTGTCACATATTAGTATCAGCAGGAATAATAATATGTGACAATAATAACAGGTGGCACCAGTGAAATGAAATGAAAAAATGAGCTGCCCCAACCTATACTGTGCCCCGAACTGTTCGACACGCCCCTGCATTGTTGTATTTTATTGTAATTTTATTTTCCGACAAGAAGTTATTTAAAAAGTGCAACTGCAAGAATGTGCAGGTTTCTCAGCCAAAGAGTTAAAACCTAGGTTAAAACCTAGGGTGATGAATATATAGAATATTGGAAATATAATTATAATTTTAAATTAAGATTTGTGCATGATCGATAATTACAGAAAAGCTTGTGTTTAAAATTTAAAGTAAAGAATATTAAAAGAAAACAATGAATAATCGTTATTAAAGAACGAAAAACCTTTTTAGATCTTTTTTCAAATACAGCAAACAATTAGACACCATATATGCCATTTAAACATATGTAACTGCAATGTTCTTAATATTTATCATCCTAGGTCGAAGATAACATATTTTTTCATTTTAACTTATAAAAACTGAACCGCAAATTAAAAGAAAGTCAAAGTTGAATACTTTTGAATTTGAAACTTTAAAAATTTAATCTTTAAAAATGTTAATTCAAACCTTGTACAGTTGAAAGATTGTAAACACAGAAATCCACGCTAGTATTTTCAATTCTATAAATTGAAGAATTAATAAAACAATTACTAAATTTTGAAGATTATATCATTTGAAGCCATTTTCAGCAAGAAACAATACATGCAAAACAATACATCAAATTCGCTTTTGAAATCTTTTAAAATAGTCTCTTTAAAATGTGTAAAAAAAATGGAATTTTTAAAAAATTTCTTTTAGAATTAATTTGAAAAAAATCGTTGTTCGTTTTTCTAGGAATTTTTATTTTAAAAATTCAAAATTCTCGTTAAGTACCTAAACATCTTATACACTTTATCTTTACCTTACTCGATTATTTTCTAAATTAATAATTGTCTAATTGTCATTTCTTAATCAAATTTTGTTTTGTGTTTCCTAAATCTTTTAAAATATTCTCCTAAAATTAATTTTTCAACACAAAAATAATTTTCAATTTTACCAGCAAACTTAAATTTTTTAGTTACTTTTATACTTAGTCTTCATTTTTTGAAATCTTTTCCAGTTTTATGAATGGGTTACATGTAATATTCTACATTGAACCAATATTTGAAATTTGAATTAAATTTATGATTAAGTAAGAGCTTTTAATAATGAATCTGATAATTCAAAATTATTTTAAAATTTAGACTAGTTTATAAAGTTTCAATTGGACATTTACATTTGTTTAACTACTGAAGTTGAAAATTTTCCATTTTTAACGTTAAACTGTTTAACTTACTTAATTTTGAATAACAAATTCAGAATCGTAAAAGTTTAGTGTTTTTTTTTAAATTTTAGTATCTTGCAGATACTTATATATTACATATCCTACCAAAATTGTCAGTAATGTACAACTTAAGATTTTGTTGCTGATTCTAAAAATATTCCTTATGAAAGTTTATATATTTTCCCTTTAATTTGTAATTTTCGACAGTAGTTTACGTAAGATTAAAAGCGTTTTGATGGCATTAAACACCCAGATTAAAAAAATGTAAATTCCTGCAATTTTTTAGAATACCTTGCAGATTGTTATAACGAAGTGAAAAAAAATATTAATAAAAACTTATGCAAAATTTTGAATTTTAAGAACTTATTGTTCTTTTTACTTTTCTAAAAGAATATATAAGAAAAAAAATTTGTGTATATTTAACAATATCTGTTTTGTTAAATTTTGTACATTTTTAAACAAAAAACCGCAGTAGTAGAAATGTTGTATTTTCTTGTAAAAATTTGTTCCACAGGGTCTCTTACGACCAATGAAAACATTGAAAAACAATTGAATTGCTTCCAATAATCGCATTGCTCGATATGAACTACTTGTCGTTCTTTTTTTCTTTTTTTCTGTATTATATTATCAAGCAAAATAGATTTTTATTCTACAGCATAGAAATAAAATCATGTGTATAAGTTGAATGGATGTATAGGTTAAACAGAAATTTCAAATAGTTGAATTTGTATTATATTATTAAATTTAAATTCTTAGCGAAACAAATTATCGACACAACAAATTAAAACTTAAATTAAAGTAGATTAAACCTTTTAATAAATTTAAGAGTGAAATTACTTTTGAATCATAACTGTAGAATTAACTGAATATCAAAATGTATAATTACTATATAAATGTGTAAATAATTTTTAAATTTACAACACCTATTTTACAAGCAACTTAAACAATTGAAATTGTTACCGACAAGCAATTACTGACGCATTCAACATAGAAGTTTCTCATAGTTGCATGAGTGATCGGTATGACTTTTGTGTCAGTCTAATGTTAGTAGTGTATTCAAATTCATGCATGATTAAAAATGCTAATATTAAAAAATTTTAATTACTTTTGAATCTCAAAGTAAAATAATGAGAAAAAACAAGCATCACTACGAACCAACTTCATGTCGCGAAAAGAACGTATTATTAGCATCGAACTGAAACAACTTCATACTGTGAACGCTTGTCGATTATTGTTACTAATTAAATGAATGTAATTCAAAACATCAGTATTATAATTTTTTATAATATTAATTCAACACAAGATCGCTATTTTTGAATTCAAGGGTACAGGATGAGAGAAAGGTACCAAACCAGAAAAACGAGTAAAAACAATTCATAATGCGAAAAGTAACGCTTTAAACAAATCAGGGTCGGTGAGATTTATGCGGATCGTATACAAACGGAAATTATGCAGGCATTTGTGTACATAAATAACATATATCAACACTAAACAGTAACGTAGATAATCGATAAGCAAAGAAATAAAAAAACAGAGTCTGTTACACGCAATTCTTTCTATGCCTTCCTTTTTTCAACTCTATTATCGTCATATGGGAAGCTATCAGTTTTTTCTCATTGACTTGTCAATCATAATTGGTAATTTACATTCGAGATTGCTTAGGATTAAGAACTTATTTGCAAATTAGATGCAAAGTAGGTAAAAACTCCAACCTTGGATTTTGGAACCTAATGAAAAAACTTTGTTTCATATTTGCGATTTTCAAAGATGAATACTTAAAAAATGTATGAATATTTGACAAATCTCTTTCATTCGACCTATCAACCATAATAGTTTATCATATACCAGATTTGAAAAATCATAAATCATTTTATCATTGTGCACTACTCTCTTTTAATGAGACAAGTCACGTCCTTCCAGTCGTGATATTTATTACTATTATTTAAAATTAAAAGGTAATTATTATTGAACAGAATGCATTTGTCCATGCGTTGATGAAGAATCAATAATTGATGATAGGAGTCTGTAAAAATAATTACAATCATACATAGTTTAATAGCGTTTTCCACTATAAATTATGAAAAAAGTACCTTGAGGAGGATTACCATAAATCCTTGTGAAGTAAAAGAAAGAAATGCAGAAACTTCCAAACGGAAGGGAAAACTTCGAAACAATATTTCAATATTTATTTTCATGTATTACATATACTAGCAAAAATAAATACATATAAATATATATTTGCGCACGCACGCACGCACGCACGCACACAGCATCTGGCGCGTATTTTCACCTCATATTTAAAGTCGGAAGAGGAAATTCCGGAGTGGTTGATGGAAGGGCGCACAGTACTCCTGCAGAAAATGGAAAACTTAACTGACCCAAAGAATTACAGGCCAATCACTTGTCTGAACACACTGTATAAGATATTCACAGCTATATCCTAAAAGATCGGATTTTTCGGACAATCGGACCTGTGTGACAAGAAATGTATGAACAACGCGGCTCAAAGAAAGGCATAGCAGGATGTCGGAAGAACCTGCTCATCGATAGATGTGTCTACATAGAGAGATTGATGCCACTTCGAAAAACCAGATTTACTATCTCATCTGGAAAAAATCGTATGACAGCTAACAAAGTCACTGCCGAGAGTACCTTTGCGGCAAACCTGCAAATCTAAAGCATAAGGTCACTCATGTATTTTACATGGATGATCTTAAGATCTACGCTAAACATTAAGAGCAACTACATACAGCTCTAGGGATTGTCGAACGATACACTAAGGAAATAGGAATGGCATTTTGATTAGAAAAATGCGCCAAGGTTTATTTGAAGCGAGGAAAACTTAATGGCATCTCTGAAGACCCTGAGCTCGTCCATAGAAGCGCTGTATGCCACCTTTGCGCTGAAGAGACTTATACGTACCTGGGCGGGCCACATAGATGCATTCAGGATGGAACATGCAAAAAGGATACTCTGCGAAGCAGATATAAACGTCTCCTCCGGCAGATTTGGTCTTCATTTTGGCATGTCAAGATGGTATCATTTCCACCTTAACATACTGTCGCCAAATTTTGAGCCAAGATATTCCCGATGATGGCTGCAGGGCGTGCGATGCACACTCGAACATCTGGGACACAAACTATCTAGTTGTCCAACTCATGCCGGTGCGACCTACATCGAAAGGCATAATGAGGCACTAAGGGTGCATTTTGATCATCTATGTCATTATTTCGGCATTGCCCTTAATATCACTGTGCTAAACGTTCCTGGGGAAATAGTATCAATTGTCGAAAACGAGAAGTGCCGCATATACTGGAACTTTATATTCTCTACAATTGTTTCTGTTGCACACTCGAGGCCTGAAATAGTTCTCCTTGACTTCGAGAAGCGAACCATGTTCGTTATTGAATTTTCGGCACCAGCTGACAAAAGAGTTGCGACGATTGTACCTGGAATATTCTGTTAAACTAATCGTCGTTATCATCGGCGCTCTTGGAGGAACCAAGCTCTCACTGGTTAATAACCTAAATATCATCCCTGCATGTGAACGATATGCTAAAAGACTTTCGGGGAAAATGCAGAAGGCGGTCGTTCTTGGATCACTTCGTGTCCTCAGGATACATGAGGCATTTGCCGGAACGTCGTATTGATTCCGTCATAGACTGTCCGTTTCTGTCTAAAACTGTTCAAATCATGCATTTGTTTATAATAATTGTTGAGAAATTCAACAAATTATATCATATGACAAAATTA
>JAAAKG020134639.1:0-13777 GCA_010014905.2 Druon quercuslanigerum | reverse complement strand
ATTCTCACTACTTATTTGTCCGCGATTTACACAACAACTAAACTTATTATTATTTCAGTAAAACTTCACACACACACGCACTTACATACCGCATTTCCACTCACTCGTCACACTCACAATAGCTTTTAATTAGAGATGTAACTTTTAGAAAGAATATATATTTTTGTTATTTATGTCACTAAAACAAAGGTCTGTTTTAATTGTCTTTAAAATCCCCAACCCTGGTTGACTGAAGCGTCCGGTGAGACAATGAAGTATGATACTACATATAAGTAAAAATGTTAAGCTAACTTTTAAATGCCTTATTTTTTTCTGAAGAATGCGTCTTTTTTAACTCAAATGATCTTCGAATACTCTTTCGTCTTCATGTCATGTTGAAAAAAACTTTCGATTACTCCATGACATTCGAATGGAAAATTTAACGTAGAATCCAAGTAGTATCATACTTTATACATCAGATAAACTTGGCGTTGGTATCCCCGTTTCTGTAATGGGTAAATTCTGAAAGCAGTAGTACCTCTATGTGATTCAGAATGGATAACGCTGAAAGCACTTCAACTGAATTCAAAGCGTTTCTAACACTGTATTGAGCGAGTGCAAATTTAATTTATTCAAATAGTATCTGATACTGTAGCATTTTTGAGTGACGACTAGGTTTCACATTCTAAACAGCACAAAACCCACATAAAAACTCTTCAGGTTTTTCTAAATTTGACCAATAAAATCTCTTAACAATACAAACTTCAGATTTAGGGGTTGAAAGTTTTGGGATTTATGGTTTAGTAGATTTCTGAGTGTGTGGGTTTGTGGATCTGTGGGACTGTAGATTTATGGGTTAGTGGTGGTTGTGTTTGTGAGTTTGACATTTAGGGGCTTAAGGTTTGTGGAATTGGGGTTTGTAGATTTGCGTTTGTGGGCTTGGAGTGTGTGGACTTGAGGTTTGTTGGCTCCTAATTTTTAGACTTGATGTTTGTGGGCCTAAAGTGTATGGGCTTGGGATTTGTAGGATTAAGGTTTGTAGGCTTAGGGGTTTTGGGCTTTGAGGTTGCAGGCTCGAGGTTTGTGGTCCTAAGTATTTTTTGTTTCAGGTTGTGGGTTTAGAATTTGCCGGTTTGGGATAGCACAGGTTTGATGAGGAATTCATTTGGATTGTGACTTCATTGGATGCAACGGACACAGAATATGAATTTAGCGAGACCAAAACCCAATATGTACCTGGTAAAGTCCTTTAACGACGGATTCTGTAGATTTTACCTTGAGCTGACCTTTATCGTGACATCATGGGGTCAAGCAAACCCCGGATTTGAATTCAACTACCGCTAAAACCTAAAGGTACCCTGATTTAATTGGTTAGCGATGAATTTTGTAGGTTTGCCCTTGAACTGACCTTGATAAAGACTTGATCGCGTCAAACGGACACCGGATTCAAATTAAGCGATCACTTGAACCTAATTGTGCCCTGATTTAGTTGCTTAGCGATACATTTTGTAGATTTGACCTTGAACTGTCCTTGATACAAGCCTGATGGCGTTAAACGGACACCGAATTCGAATTCAGCGACCGCTGAAACCTAAATGTACCTTGATTTAGTTGGTTAGCGACTAATTTTGTAGGTGTGACCTTGAACTGACCTTCATCCTGACCTGTTGGAACCAAACGGACGCCGGATTCGAATTCAGCGATCTCAAAAACGTAAGGTACACCTAGCTTCTCTTATTTTGCAGGCTTGGGCTGTTTGTGGTCCGGTGTAATTAATCCAATTTACCAAAAGTAAGTTCTTTCTAAATATCCTACATGTGTGCCAATCCCAAACTTCACAACCACGTTGTGCACCCATAATGGCCCTGGAAATCGAGGCAAAATCGTAGAAATAAGATTTAAGGCAAACGGTGAAGCCATTTTGTCTGATTTTTTATATCCAGCGACAGAAAAAACGTGCCTGGTACAGAATGACCGACAGTGATTCATTCAAGAGCGAACATACCGTATACGAAAGCTAGGGGTCCCTACCTGAATGAGTATGTGAATTCCGAAAGGGTAAAATTTTCGACAACTTACACCTAAAGTAGTACCTCGTACATTAAATGAAAATATACACGCTCTCTCAATAAAAAGGCAGATTGGACAAAAATGCAAGATATCAATTATTCGTGTTACCTAATTTCCTCCGAAAAATGATAGATTAATTCACATTGGAAACAAATTTTGCATGTTTGCACAACTCAGGCGCTGTCTGTAATAACCGGTTAAAGAAGTCTAGTCTAGCGTTCCGTTTTGTTGACCCTGCGAGAGCTTGTACATAAAGGTTTCAAATGTAATTTTTCAAACATATAAAGAAATAAGAAATGTAATCGATACGTTGTCCGCTTGCTTCAGTTTGCTTTGATTACTTTGGTTAAGTCTGCCCAAATCGGTTGGTCCAGAAAAAATTTTTAACGGTATTTAAAAGAAAACCGCGAAGTTTTTGTGATATATGTATATACATGCCTGTCTTTTTTCGTAGTTATATCAGCCATAGAGTAAGTTCCACTTCTCAATACATCAGGGAACTAGATTAAAAAAATTAAAAGGCGATTAATTAAACCTTAGAATGTCCTCTTTAAAGTGAGGGCAAAAACATAATAAAATATTCACTTGCTCTCGAATTACTGTATTAAATGTGGAAACATGCAAAAAACAAGAGGAAAAAAAATGTATGAACCGCTGCACCGTCTAATTTTCGAATTGGTTACGCTTTTCAATTTTCATGAAAATTCGAGAACCACTTGATATTCCATCATACACGTACCCTCATTTTAAAGTGGGTATTCCAAACTTTAATTCAGATAAACTTTTCCATTTCCTTTTTTTGAAGCATGCAAAAAGTGACTAGAGAGGTAGGTACGTTCTGGACCAAGCTTTTCCGTACGATTAGCAAACTTATGGCTAGAGTGCAGAAGGCTGTGAGATGGGGTTTGTTCCTTGTTTTAACGCACGAAGCACAGTGTTTTATCCGATTCTCACTATCGACATTAAAAATCAATATTTGAATCCGGGAATGGACATATTTCAGCCGAAAATATGGGACAGGAATTAATATCTGACGTCACAGTATCAAGTGAGGGTCAGCGTATTCGAAGCTTCTCGGAAATATTGTAAGTCAATTGTCACCTCGTCACCTTGAAAGACTCATTTCACACCATGCGCGCCGATCCCATATGTATTCGAGATTAAACTAGATCTATTTGTTGATATTGATGAGAACGCGTTGACAGATATACGGGTGAAAGGAGAAATATGATTATGTTGATAATTGGCAAAAACTAGATGAGGATTTTCTACCAATAAAGGAGGACTTTGATTCTTAATTAAATGATGAGGATATTTCAGATAAAGATTACAATCATGCCCGCATGGTTTGTGAAAAATTTAATTTAAAAACTTTATGCGAATACTCAGATTTATTTTTAAAAAATTATGTTTTTCTCTTGGTAGATATTTTTGAAAGTTTTAGATGTCGTTGTATTGAAACTTATCATTCAGATCCATTGCACTACTATACAGGACCTGTGCTTTCCTTTGATGCTATGGTGAAGTATACTGGAATTGAACACGATCTATTAAAAAATTTAAAAATGTTATTACTTATTGAAAGTTCCATCAGAGGTTGTGTCCCTCAGTGTTCCAACAGGTATGCGATAGCAAATAATATATTCATGGGGTTAAATTTTAATCCAGTGAAATCAGAATCTTACATCATTTATTTTGATATTAACAATTAATACGGCAAAGCTGTGAGTGAATCTTTACCATATAGTGATTTTAAATGGTTTACCAATTTTTAAAACGAACCAAATTTTTTCAACATTGCCGATCAGTCAGGAATAGGGTATATTCTTGAAGTAGATTTGTAATATCCTGAAGAACTCCATGATTATCAAAACTTAAAATATTTAAAGTTGGGGATGAAACTTGTTAAAAATCACAGAGTTTTACAATTCAAACAAAAGCCATGGTTAAAACAAAATATTGACTCCAATACTGACTTAAAAAACCAGGCAAAAAATGAATTTGAAAAAAAATTTTAAACTCATGGACAACTGAGTCTTTGGTAAGACCATGGAGAACGTAAGGAAGCGCAAAGGTGTTAGGTTAGTAACAAAGTGGGAAGGAAAATTTGGTGAGGACATTGTGATTATTGAAATGAACAAAACTAAAATTAAATTTAATGAACCAATTCATATCAGTTATGCTGTTCTTGACCTTTCAAAGATAATGATTTAGGACTTTCATTACAATTACATGAAGGAAACCTTCAATGACAAAAGAAAATTACTTTATACCGACACTTTACCACACTACATTTCCAAACTTTTATGAATATACTGAAAGAGACTGAAAAAAATTTGACACTTCAGACTATCCACCAAATAATGTCTATGCAATTGAATTACTGAATAAAACGGTCTAGGGACTCATGAAAGATGAATGCAATGGAAAAATTTTAACTGAATTTGTTGGCTTAAGATCAAAATTATATGCCTATAAAGTTTTAGGGAATGATGAGGGAATCAAGAAAGCTAAAGTTATTAAAGCATCCAAATTAAGGGCAATAAAGTTTGAGGACTACAAGCAAGCTTTGTTACATTATCAAACTCTTATTCGACCTTAACGTTTAATTCGAAGCCTAAAACATAAAGTTCACTAGATTAAGCAAAACAATGTTGCTATCCATGGGGATATAAAACTCAAGCACAGGAGACAATTGACATGGACAAAAACTATTGTTCATTTTCGATCAATGAATTTAATTGTCAAAGGAGAGTTGACATTATGTACAGCGATTTTAAAGAACTTGTATATACCTATATGTGTAGAAACAAGCGAGGCGATAAATATGACGAGGGATGTGTGGAGGATTGAGAGGGGGGGGGGAGAAAGGCGTAGGACTAGGTATAATCTTTGACGTAGGATATATAGTCTACAATCTACATATTGCTGTAACTAAAATATATAATTAGGAATAGCAACATTTTTATTTTATATGTAAATTGGAAGAAGTTCAGAAACTGTACAATTAATTGTAAAACACAGGTTATTGTAAATAAAAGAAAACTAATTGAATCTAAATTGGTTTTTTATTTAATGCAACCTGAAAATCATTTTCTTAAACTGCTGTAGCTATCAAACGTGATATTCCAATGTCAACGATGTTGAACGATCAATCATTCATTAAAAAAATTGTATTTTGAACGGAAAAACCATTAAGTTATACTTAAAAAATAAATAGATTATACATAATTTAACCCATATTTAGATTAATCAAAGTTATTGTGAGATTTTCAATATCGATGAAACTAGGACTTCACCAATCAACTTTCGACCGTTGACGGCCAGCTAATTTTCTAAAGAAAACCAGAAAAAGAACATCCATGTGTAGGGGTGTTATATCAATTGCGAGTGACTAGGCTTGGCTAATTCAGATATAAGGGGAAGCGGAGAGAGGGGTGGTCAGGAGTTCCGTCACATGCAAAGAATAGGAATTGTTCACGAATCGCTTTCTTTTTAAAACCAATATATTTAAATAAATAATAGATCGACTTCAAGTTATAAACACAAAAAAACATTAAGTGTATTCGCCCGATTTGCAAGGACGAGTCCGTAATCTGACAACTACATGGTAGATTGGCGGGAACGCGTGATTTTCGCTACAATAACTGAGGTCATGACCTTGAACTCTAGCGCGTACGAGTTCTACATTCTAGATCGGTCAGGTGAAGCCTCGCTGCTTTAAGCATTAGCAAATATGAGTTACCTTATTGGTCACGAACTCTATTTATCCGTGTCTAACAATCTGTAACAGATAATAATTACAAAGAAAAAGAAATACTAGGCATTGGCCATGTTGAATTACCGCGTGATCAAGTTTCAGAAACTCTAAATCACTAACTTTAACTTTATATATTATCGCGCTTATACGATTTTAGAATAACTAGAACAGCCGGTTAAAATAATAAATGCGAGATGTACATTTTTTCTTTATATTTTAGTCACAAACAAAACAAAATCGAGAGCGAGAAATAAAAAGACTAAACCTTACATGTGATAACCCTTCTCTCACGCAAAGAACCGCGGCCCGCTGGCATGGCAAACGAAAATTTTCTAGATTCGTTTAGAATTTAACCCACCAATGTGTGTGACGTGAGCGTCGAACTAAGAGTGAGTTCCTTCTCGGATGCTCGTTTCCACGGACCCGCAAGCGCCCGTTCTGTTATGCGCAGATGACCGAATGCGACGCTCGAGTAGAAAATAGTTCACAACGAGGGCCAATTGTACGTTACGTCACACCTAGGTGATCAACCACTCGGGTTAATAGAAAGAATTTGTTTAAAGAGAACGTTACTGGGTGGCGCGTGAAGAGAATAAATCGGTTGCGTGTTACGCTACGCTATAGTCTATGGAGTGGCAGTATGGCCGTGCCCTTATGCGTGCCGTTTTTTTTTACATCGTCCAGCGGGGACTGTGGACGTCGTTTCTCTCGTTTTCGCTGATCGCATGGGACTCACTTCCGTGCAAGAAACCAAGGTCCTCTTCTCCGTAGTCGTGGTACCGTGATCTGCGTATTGTTTCGTGTTACGTGTTCGTGTGTTTGTGTCGTGAACCTGTCACCGACCCCTGGTCGCTAGGGACGTTTGAGTGTTTTGGTGACCCTGTTTTCTAGGATTATTTTATCCAGTGACTTAATAAGTAACATTGACATTTATTAAAGTGAACAGAAGTCAAATTGTTTTGTTTAACCGACCAACTTAATGGTCGAAAAAGTTATTGACTCGACATTGTATTGACTGGTATGTTAAGAGCATATTTTGTTCACCGTTCAATCCCACCTGCTGCAGGTAGCTGTCAAAATTCTAACTCAGTTCGAGACTAATGAGTAGTAATTTAAAAATTTAGAAAATTAATAAATAATTAGATTATTTTTATAAGTGGCTAAATGTCATGTGATACCTCCCCCAGGACAAGATTCAACCTAACGGGTCGCATAACCGTTGAGGTCTAATACCTTCTCCGCCCTCACCCATTGATTGTTATTTCGTGAGAGCCGTCAGCAATCGTCAGACTAGGATGCTCTTAAAATCATGCAAAAGCTGTTTATAACAAAATCAACACAAAAAAATGTATGATTTCAGTGATTCAGAGTTAGGGTATTTAAGCGTGTAACCGGTATGATTGAACCCTGAATAACGCTTATCACAACAACATCAACAATAAAAAACAATATTATGACCGCTTCCTAGACTGGTAAAAAAAATGACTAGCGTCAGCGCCTTCTAGACTAGTAAGTGCGGCTAATTATACGAAGTAAATAAGGGTTTTATTATCTTAATAACATCATAGAACACGTTCCATGATGAATCCCGAGTTGAAGTGAAATGGACAACTCCTTCGGGTATGCAATACTATGCCTAAATTTATAATTATTACATCTAGGAAATAACCATGCTTGCGAAAGGTGAAGTAAAGTAAGTAAAGCCTCTAGAGTCTCGTGAACTTCCTCGAACACATCCGTTTGATTATCCGTATCCTCCACAAACTTTCAAGCGTCCTGGTCGTTCATAACGTCCTCCAATAATGGGTCGTTTCGATACCTTTAGAGCGTACCATCGACTACTTTCCTCCCATGATATTTATGTGGAGTCCTAATCACAGCTTTTTTACGAAGCACAAACCAATCATACCTAAAAGGTCCGATGACCGCTATTTGCTCCATCTCCTCTTCGTGAGTTGACTCGAACATGCGGGAAAACGCATCAAGCACGTGGTGCATCGCCCCTTCCTACGGATGATTTCGAAGTCGTACTCCAAGAGATCCAGGGCCCAGCGAGCCAAGCGACCGTTTGGGTTTCTCAATTTGTACAACGACTTAAAGCTGATGTCGTCAGTTATCTCTGTGATGTAATAACCCTCTAGGTAGTATCCGAACTTCCCAATGGCTCATACTACGGCCAGGCACTCTTGCTCGTTCGTTGAGTAGTTTCGCTCAGCCTTTGAAAGTACGCGGCTGGCGTAAGCGATTACTCGAGCATGACCATCCTAAATCTGGGTGACTATTGCACCCAGACCGAATCCACTTGCATCAGTTTGGATGCAAAACGGAATGTTGAAATGAGGATACGACAGTAGCCGCGACGTAGTTAAGGAAGTCTTCAAAGTCTTAAAGGCCTTCTCTTGCTCTTCTCCCCACGAGAATCCTACGTTCTTCTTGGTGAGGCGAGTGATTCCGATACCAGGAGTTCCCTCCAACGAAGTGACGAACCTGTTTAAGATTCCTGGGGCGAGAGTATTCCACGATTGGTTTGCCTTTATCGTTGTCTATGACCAATTCCTCACTGTTCACCCTAAACCCCAAATATTTCGCTTCCGACTGGCAGAACTTACATTTATCGGTACTCAGCGTTAGTCCGGCTTATGTCAACCGATTGATTGTTTTCTCGAACCAATACAGGTAGTCTTCTAACGTTTCTGAGACGACGATTACATTGTCTAAGTACGCCAACACATCCATCAACCGCTGGAAGGTAGCGGGAGCCCCTGATATGATGCCACATACTCGACGAACTTTCCTGCGGGCAATTTGTCCGGTACCAGAGGTATTGCCAGACCAAACGCAAATTTAATGATTGGCTCGTCAGCCAACCATAGTTGCCGATCTCTCAGGTGCATCGCGATCGCGAACCGCTGTGCGAAGTCCATGCCGAGAACACAAGTATCGGTCCTGATTCCCACGCTCAGTGATGATTTTTAATCAGGTCGAACCTATATAGGTTCTCGATGAGCCGGTTTCATTTAGTGAGCAGAAGTCGGTGCCACCTATTTAAATATTTATATAGGGTCGCGAAGAACTACCGATTCCGAAGATGAATTTGTCTTCAGTTATCCTTACTTAATGGTCGCCCGTGTTCGTTGCATCGAGCGGCCCACAAAATCTGGAATTTGCGGACGGCGTGGACATGAATCGGTTGATCTTAATGAGTGGAGAGTCGTGGAGGTACTTACCACGATTCTTAAGTGAAGTTTGAATCGAGCTTCAGAGGTGACCAGTGACCTCTGAGGTCGATGACGAATGACCTCTATCGGTCCGAGAGAGCTATGGTCGCGTTAGGCCAGGAAGGCCCGCAGTTGTTCCTCCGAAAACTCTACTATTTTCTTTAGGAAGTCACAACTCCCGTAGTTAGACATTCTGACTTCAAAAAGTACAATTATGTCGCACACCCCGACTATACTCCCCAACGCGGTTCGACCGGTTACCCGAAACAGGCGTATGTTGTCACACTGACTCACGTAAAAACACAAAATGATTATACCCAGGTCATTTCTGCCTAGTTAGATCGACCTATCAATAAAATTATGAAACCGGGAGTGAATTGTTCGAAATATTCGAAATGCGAGCTGATTCTGTTGATCGAAATTGGAAAGGCATTCCGTTGAGCACAACGTTTGCCTGCTTATTATATTTGAGCAGGAACCTGAGTCCACAATGACCCGCACTGGCCTATTGTGAAACCTAATTTGCAAATTCATTTTATCCCACGGTCCCAAAACAAATGCAAACCGACTGAACTTACCGGTATTCCATACAGTGAATTGTCACCAACCCCGACCGATATCAGATCGTATGCTCACATACACAAAAAAATAGCATCAATACAAATTAATTTAAATCACATAGACATCAATCAATTCAGAGGACATCACCAAATGTCAATAATCCATTTCACTGTTAAAAAAAAAATAAACCGGGCATAACCATCAGATTCATTTAAATCCAAATCATCATTGAATTCAGCGCATCAATTTCGAATATAATCAGTACTGATGTACTCATTCAATTCACGATCAATCACCCCCGAACTATTATTCAATTCAATGTATAAAAAGTTTACATCGTAAACAGTGACGTATTTGTCATATGCGGAATCGATGTTGACAAGGAAAAAGTAGGTGGAAAACGAAAACCCCGTTGATCCGTCATTCCCGGTAAGCAGAGCTTCAACACAAGAGCGTTTGATGAAGTTATTGTCCAACCGCTTTGCAAACGTAAATAAATTAAAAAATGAAAACCCAAAACCCAAGGGGCGCGATTCATGGCCCGTCGGTGCTGCTGTGGAGTACGTTTATTCTTAACATGAAGAAAATTCAGACAATTTCCGATTCTCAAAAGCAGACCTAGCTGCAGAAATTCCTAAAAAATACCGCCCTTGTGAGAAAACGATCAAGGAGAGACTTTCGAATAAGTATGGTGATGACATTTTGTTATACGACTTAAAAGACGGGGAATGTAATTTGTTTCAAAAACACTGGCCGTAAGTTGCTATCAGAATCGTTGTATTCGAAAAGGTCAACTGACAAAAAAACTGAAAACTGAGGGTTATGCGCGAAGCTGGGGCGATTATTAGAGAAGAAATTCGTTCCAAGTTGTACACAACCGATCAGTACCCGGCGACTGGCGAGTTTATAGAGGGGGCTAAAGAAGACGTTCCTCAATGTCTGTTTTTCTGAAAAAGATGATATTCCACAGTAAAAGACCAAGTAGTCTCCCCTACTGGAAAAAACAAGTAAATTCCATTGCACATTCCATCATAAAAGCTGCCCGTCCAAGATGTTTTCCCTCAAAAGTTCGTTCGGGAGTAGGATGCTTTCTGAAGAAAAAGTTTTCATCGAGATTACTCGTCGATACTTTAGCTGTAAAAATCGAGTTTGTCCCGAAAAATACTCTCAAATGGCTAGGTTAGACACCGTTCGAGTCAGAAACCTTGACGAACTTTACTCAGTCCCAAAACCCATTTTGCCAACCGGTACTGATTTACTTTGGGTCTACGGAAAGTGGGTGTGTGGCGATACGATACCTGCTTGGAACGGTTTTATGGCACAGATCACAGAAACTTGTTTTTTTTTTATGTTTCACAAATTTTGTATCTGTCCTTTATAAGCGCCCCCTCCCCCGTTCCACTGACAACACAACTGTGATTAAAACTCTTTTGCACACTTGTGAGACGGGAAACTCGAACGGCCAAAAAACCAAGTTTGTCACTTTTAACCAGCAACTATATTGAAAAGTAAGGGACGTTATTTCAGCTGCTCCTGGAGATTCTGAATTACAAAAAGTTGTTTTTCGACTTAGTGGGTTCCATCTTTTAATGTCGTTTATGGGTGCTATAGGTAACATAATGACAGGCAGTGAATTGGAAGATGAGTGCGGTTTAATATACGTTGAAAGCTCGATATCACTAATGCTGCTTGGAAAAGCGTATGCAAGAGCTGCTCGGGCTCACTTTTTGACAAATTTATGACTCGCCAAGATCATCGTCGACTCTGCAGATAAAGAGAAGTCGACGTTTCATGCAATACGTGATTGTCTGTACAAGATTTTACAAAAACTTAGGTCGAACTTGCGTTATGGACGCTCTTAATGACGAGTGTGGTGTTCGCTTCTCAGAACTGTTTGAGAAAAAACTGAATGATTTTGAGCAGAGAGGACCTACTGCAAAGCCGTGGGTTCAATATTTCAGGATGACGTGCCTTTCAAAACAGTTTTTTGAAGCTGAACGAACAGGAAATTGGCCGTTTCATGTTACAACAGTTCGACAGATGCCCTTTTGCACTCCAGTGCCCACTTCAATTATGCAAAATCCGCGCATCGGTACCTGCAAGACGTGACTTCGTTGGAGAACAAGATGACACCTCTAGAGTTCCATAAATTCACCGATCGTAGATACTTCTCCATCAAAAGGAACAACAAGTACTTTGCCGGTATATCAACGGAACAAACCATCGAACAAACTCTAATGCTTTGAGCATGTTCAGATTAATTAAAATCTATGAGCAGTTCGAACAATTTTGCGGCGTCCATGGTCAGACTTCCGAACAGCACGTTTACACGAGACCAGGACATGTAAAAAGAGACGAGGATGTTGGATAGTTAGACTTGTCGTTTTCCTCACAGAATCCATTTCCATGCACTCCCCAAAGAGTTTCCATTGGCACACGAATCGTAGGCGATGAAAGTGTCAACTGTCACCAAGCTCATGAAGAATGTGAAAATGTTGTGAAGAAAACAATAGATGATACTTTCGGATTCCTCAAATTCTAACGCAGCAAAGCAGTCAAACCACTCTCTATCATGACGTCCAAAGTAAAAATTGCAAACGCAACAGTTTCAATTGATCCGATGATGCTTTTTCAATAAATGGCAATTTCGCAATCGACGAAGGAAACCATCTTATCAAACAGCAACAACAAATAACGTTTTATCAACATTCTTCAGATCAAGCTTGAGGCTTCAAGCTTAATTCGCTTTCAAAGATTTTTAATAATTCAATTTGTAGTGAATAATACTTATTCCAGAATTTTTGGGTTTTAAATATGACAATATTTATCACGAGAACGTTGTGCAAATCGTCTATTTATATTAAAATCAATACATTTGAATAACAATTGTTATTGGTTAACAAAAATTCGGGTATTATGATCAGATTCATGATCAATCACTTCCGAACTATTATTTAACTTAGCGTAAAAAAAGTTTAAATCATCATACCAATAATTCTAATTAACATCAATAAATGCCAATGACGAATTGCATAGATGATCAACAATTCGGCCCCCTGTATTTAATTAAGGATTAATCAAATCCGGCTTGCTATTCAATTCCTAGAGGAATTCAGTGTCGCACTGATAATTATTGTATTAATTGCGAGTGACTAGGCGTGGCTAATTAAGATGTAAGGGGAAGCGGAGAGAGGGGTGGTCAGGAGTGACATCACATACGAAGGATAGTAATCGTTCACGAATCACTTTAATTTTAAAACTAATATATTTAAATAAATAATAAATCGACTTCAAGTTATAAACACAAAAAAGCTTAAGGGAACACGTGATTTTTGCGATAATAACTGAGGTCATGACCTTGAACTCTAACGCGTACGTGTTATAAATTCTAGATCGGTCAGGTGAAGCATCGCTGCTTTAAGCATTAGCAAACATGAGTTATCTTATTGGCCACGAACTCTATTTGTCCGTATCTAACGATCCCTAACAGGCAATAATTATAAACAAAAAGAATTACTAGGCATTCGGCATTTTGAAGTACCGCGTGATCAAGTTTCAGAAACTCTCTAAATCACTGACTTTAATTTTAAATTTTATCGCGCTAATACTATTTTAGAATAACTAGAACAACCGTTTAAAATAATAATTGCAAGATGTACATTTTTCGCTTATATTTTAATCACAAGCTAAACAAAATCGAGAGCGAGAAATAAAAAGACTAAACCTTACTTGTGGTGACCCTTTGGCCACGCAAAGAAGCGCGTCCCGATGACGCGGCAAACGGAAATTTTCCAGATTCGTTTAGCATTTACCCATCAATGTGTGTGTCGTGAGCGTCGAACTAAAAGTGAATTCCTTCTCGGATGCTCGTTTCTACGGGCTCGCAAGCGCGCGTTCTGTCCTGTGCAGATGACCGAACGCGACGAACGAGTAGGAAATATTTTTATTTAGAAAATTTTTTTATTGGCATTCGGGTGATAAGGATATATGTAATTAAAAGTCTTGCATTATATACAAATTAAAACAGCGATGGCAAACGTTTCGGCCACGGATAGGGGCCCTCCTCAGTGCTCTCTCTCTCTCTCTCTCTCTCTCTCTATATATATATATATATATTCGGTTCTGATTCCTCTAGAATCAAACCGAAAGGCCTATGACAAAGCCACCGAACGCGTCCTCGGGTTGCGGA
>JAAAKG020134638.1:0-13778 GCA_010014905.2 Druon quercuslanigerum | reverse complement strand
TACCTCGATTTCAACTTTTAGCATGACCTAGGAAAATTGTTTCAAAAATCTAAAAATTATACGACATAGAGCCTGAAGTTTTATATTTAATTTCAGCCTAAGAATTTTAAAAAACCTTCATTGGTTCCCGAGATACGAGTAAAAATGTTCAATCGTATCTTAGTTGAGTTTTAGACGATTCTCGGCCGGTCTGCTGCTCGTCTCCTTCGTTGAGGACGGACCGAATAGGCCACGCACAGAGCTGGTGGTTGATTGGGGCTCTCTTATACTTTTGATTCTGCTCATCAGTAATGTTTAATTAAAACTATTGTAAATTTTAAAAATTATATATTGTTTTTTTTTAAATTATTTACAATTATTTCAATTCAGAATTATACCCATATTAAAGAATAAAAAAAAATGATGAAAAGTTTTTTTTATTTCATAAAATTTTTATCAACTCGAATATTAATAAAAGTTGCAGATATATTGTTACGATAGTAAACTATTTTTCCAGCGAATTAAGCAGCTAAATTCTAAATAAATTATCTATATGAAAAAAACTCAAAAATATTAAATGTGAATAATAATGGAATTTTTAAAATAAATTAAATACAAAACAGTGTTATATTTTCAATTTCTAATAAGTACTCGCTCATTATTTAATTTTTCGATTATAAAAATTACAAAATAAAGTCCCAATCAAGGACCACCTCTGCGGGTGGCCTATTCGGTCCTGCCTCACCGAAGGAGGTGATCAACAGACCGGCCGAGAACCGTGATCGTCGACTAAAACTCAATTCAGATACGATTGAACATTTTTAATCGTATCTCGGGAACCAATAAAGATTTTTTAAGTTTCTTTAGCTTAAATTAAAGATAAAATTTTAGGCTTTATGTCGCATAATTGTCAGATTTTTTCAACAATTTTTCTAGGTCATGCTAAAAGTTGAAGTCGAGGTACAAAATTTTAGAAAATCTAGAATTTTTGTTTAAAGCTTATTACGTGTTGTATTCTCTTCAACAAATAAAAAAAAATCTGTTTGACATTACTAGACGTGGAATTTCATAGGCTTTTCAACTGTTTTTTTAAAAATGCCCTGTCATCTTTTTTCATTAAGTTATCGTGGTTTAAAGCCAGCAGTGATTTTTAATAGTGCTTGCGTCAATCGATCTCATAATTTCCGACGGTAGTGTATATAGTTGCGATTTTTTTCTGAAATTATTAACTTGTTATTGACATTTTACTTAGTAAAGTAATAAATAATGCAACTTAACAAACATAGTTCTTAAAACAATTTATTATTGTTTATAACTATTTTTTCTGAAATATCTTTTAAAGAGTGGAACTTTTTTCTAAACTCGTAAACTTTTTGTCAACTTTTCACTTAGTCTGGTAATAATTAATACAAGTTAAGAAACGTGCTAATTTCAACAGCTGATTATTTTTTATAAATATATTCTCTTAGAGTAAGCCAGAAAGTTGACTTTTTTTTTTATAAAATCCTTATGTTTTCTTTCCCATTATAGTTCTTAAAATATAATAAGTGAAACTTAACAAGAAGTATTTGTTATCCTTTTTTGTTTGTTATTTGTTATTATCTTTTTAAGTGGATTTTTTTCTCTTTTTTCCTAAAGTGTAAAAAAATAATTTAAGCAAAATACCTATCTTACATCTTTAAATGACTTGTGAAAGTTTTCCTTTGAATAACAAAAAGAAGTATTTTACAAAGTGTAGAAGAAAACTGAAAAAAATAATTAATTCACTACAACATCTCACGGGACAAGGTAGATTTACTGTAGTCAGGAAATTGCTTTCGATAAACTGTTACCACTTGTAGCGAATATTGTTTCTGACTTTTATTTCTAGTAAGAAGAGAATTACAGTTGGATATTAATTTTTTAAATACATTTTTAATTTCATAAATGATATTTGCAAGAAAGAAATAGATTTCTTAAAGTATGATGCTCTCTCATAAATATTTATTATTTGTTTATAACTAAACCTAAAGAAAAATACCACAGCTTTCTAGCACTTATCTTAACTTGTCTTACAACTTACTTCATTAAGTGAAAAGTGGATAAAAATTAAAAAATTTGAGAAGAAGCCACAACTATCTATCAATATTAAAGAACAATATAGTTATAAACAATAATAATTTGTTTGAGCAAATATTTTTGCTAAATTGAATTAATTATTAATTCCCAACGAGTGCAAAGTAGACAAATAGTTGAAAATTTAAAAAAAAACTCAACTTTCTGGCCATATTCAAATTTTGTATTATTAAAAATAATAAAAAATTGTCTAAACAATCAATTTCCTTAACCTTAATTAATTATTCACTTCACTCTAATTAAAAATTTTCTAGCATTATTCTAAAAGAATATCATTAACTACAATAATAAATTGTTTAAACAATTATTTTTGTTAATATTAATTAAATCGTACATCACTCCAATTGTAAATTTGACAAAAAGTGAATTTTTCTTTTAGATAATCCTAATGTTTACATATCAGTGTAAAGTATTTATTCACGCATTAGAAACAATTTCCATTAAAGAAACTACACAAAAAATCATAATTAGCGTCAAAAACTCGAAAAACCAATTTTTTCCTTTATAGGGCTTTTTTGGTGCCTATGACAATAGCGATTTTTAATTCCAGAATTTATTATTTTACGCTGATTCAAAGGAAGCAGGTCAAGATAAAATACATATTACGCTCCTTTATCTAGATTTAATTAATTTTCTATTAAAATGCGTCTCGTTCATGCTGTAAATTTCATTAATTTTCTTCTTTGTCTCTAAAAGATGAATGGAAAAGTGGACTTTCTCGAATTTATTCGCTTCGCAAGCGGCCCATCAGAATAAATTTGAAATTTTCTTTATTTAATTTGAAATTCTGTTATTCAATTAATTTTAAAATAAAAAGGAAATAGATTTTTAACCAAATATTTAAATTCTTAATCAAGTCAATCAAGGGGACAATAATTCGGATAGAAAATGACTTTCTAAGAAAATACTTACATTTTCAACCAAATTATAGAATTTATAAATAGAGAAGATGAGTTTGGAACCAAAAATATAATGACAGACTTTTCAAAAAAAAAAAAGAAACTTTCAAACAAGAACAGTTAAATTTAAATTACTTTGTTCTATTAATTCAATTCAAATTTAAGCAAAAAAAATCAGAAACAGAGGAAGTATCTAGAAATTGCTGATGCAGTTTAATCTCCTAAAAACGAAAATTGCATATTTTTGAAAATGATCCAACTTTTTGAACTTTTGTCTAATTAAGAAATTTCATAACAATAGTTGCAAAATACATATATATTTTATGTCTTGTAAAAATTTGGATTGATATTTCTTAACCTATTAAAAATTCTTTTTCCTTTTTTTGAAAATTTTTAAAATATTCAAAAATACACAACCTTTTAAATTATTATTTAATTTTAAAATGTCATTTGGATAATTTGCAAGTCTTTTTTCGTATACCAGAATATCCAACAAAAAATTTCTAAAATTCCTTTTTTTCCAATTTTGAAAAAGCTCTAACTTTTTGATCGAAAAATTTAATATAAAAATTTTAAAAATATAATCAAAAAATTTAACTGAGAAATTAAATTAAAATTTTCTAATCTACCAGAAAAATATTTTTTTCTATGTTTCTGAATATTTTTAAAATTTTCAAAAGTATATAACTTTTCTAATTTTCATCGAAATTGAAATATTTATTCGGATAATTTGCAAGACGATTAATGCGTGTAATTTTTATATAATTTTATTTGTTAATTATTATCAATAATAAATAAATAATAAAATAACCATCGAGATTTTTAAAATATTGTTCAAAATCTACTAAAAATAACGCTTTAAAGTTACGGATCTTTTAAAAACAAGAATTGCATATTTTTGAAAATGATCCAACTTTTTGAACCTCTATCTTATTAATAGAAATTTCATAAAATTAGTTTTAAAATACATATATATTTTATATTTTGTAAAAATTTTGATTGATATTTCTTAACCTATTAAAAATTCTTTTTCCTTTTTTTGAAATTTTCAGAATGTTGAAAAACATACATCTTTTTAAGTTATTATTTAATTTTAAAATGTCATTTGGATAATTTGCAAGTCTTTTATTCGTGTACTAGAAAGTCCAACAAAAAATTTCTGAAACTCATAAAATTTTTTTTTTTGTCAAATTTTGAAAAAGCTCTAACTTTCTGAATTCTTGTGTAATCGAGAAATTTAAATGAGATAGTTTATAAATATATTTGATAGCTTGTGAAAAATTTAAATGAAATTTCTTAATCGACGAGTAAAATATATTTTTTTATGTTTCTGAATATTTTCAACATTTTCAAAAGTATATAAGTTTTCTAATTTCCATCGAAATTGAAATATTTATTCGGATAATTTTCTAGCCGTTTTATGATTTTAATTTTTATTTAATTTTGTTTATTATTATTTATTAATAATAAATAAATAATAAAATAATCATCGAGATTTTTGAAATTTTGTTCAAAATCTACTTATAAGAACGATTTAAAGTTACGGATCTCTTAAAAACAAAAATTGCATATTTGTGAAATTTATCCAACTTTTTGAAGTTTTGTCTAATTAAGAAATTTTATAAAAATAGTTTCAAAATACATATGTATTTTAAATCTCGTAAAAATTTGGATTGATATTTCTTGACGTATTAAAAATTTTTTTTTCTTTTTTTTTAAATTTTCAAAATATTGAAAAAGAAAATTCAACAAAAAAATTCTAAAATTCATAACATTCTTTGTTTCCAAAGTAGAAAAAGCTCTAACTTTTTAAATTTTTTCTAATTGAAAAATTTAACTGAGATAGCTTCTAAATATATTTGATAGATAGTTTAAAATTTAATTTAAATTTCATAATCTATCAAAAAAAATTTTTTTTTATGTTTCTGGATATTTTCAAAATTTTCAAAAGTTTGCAACTTTTCTAATTTTCATCGAAATTGAAATATATATTCGGATAATCTGCAAGCCGTTTAATGCGTTTCATTTTTATTTAATTTTATTTATCAATTATTATTAATAACACATTAATAATAAAATAAATTAAAAAAAATTTATTAAATTTTTGCGTTTAATTCAATTTAAATTTGAATTTAACGTTTAATGCGTACACTTTGACACAAATTTTATAAATATCATAAATATTATAACTTAAATCGAAAACTGTGATTTAAATTTCTGAGGAATTAAAGCCATAAATTGTAACTAAAATTTTGTTCGATTTGTTTAAAAAAAAATTTAACTAAGATAGTTTCTAAATATATTTTAAATGAAATTTTCTAATCTGCTAGAAAAATATTTTTTTCTATGTTTCTGAATACTTTCAAAAGTATATAACTTTTCTAATTTTAATCGAAATTGAAATATTTTTCGGATAATTTGCAAAGCAGCTTAATGCGTACAATTTTTATGTAATTTTATTTATTAATTATTAATAATAATTAATTATTAATAAAATAATAAATAATTTATTTAATTAGTATCCAACTGAAAAACTTCATTGAGATTTTTGAAATTTTGTTCAAAATCTACTAAAAACAACGCTTTAAAGTTACGCATTTCTTAAAAACAAAAATTGCATATTTTTGAAAATGATCTATCTTTTTGAACATTTTTCTAATTAAGAAATTTCATAAAAATAGTTTCAAAATACATATTTATTTTATATATAGTAAAAATTTTAATTGATATTTATTGACCTATTAAAAATTCTTTTTCCTTTTTTAAAAAAATTTCAAAGTGTTCAAAAGATATCCAACAAAAATTTCTAAAACTCATAAAATTTTTTTTCTCCAAATTTTGAAAAGCTCTAACTTTTTGAATTTTTATCTAATCGAAAAATTTAACTGAAATAGTTTCTAAATATATTTGATAGCTACTGAAAAATTTAATTGAAATTTCCTAGTCTATCAGAAAAATATTTTTTTCTATTTTTCTGAACATTTTCAAAATTTTCAAAAGTATATAACTTTTCTAATTTTCATTGAAATTGAAAATTTTATTTGGATAATTTGCAAGCCGTCGCTGGATCAATGACCGTCAAAAGTGTTTGTGAACCGAAAAATGAACGAGAAGTTTCTTCCTAAATTAAAACGGTCACCCTGAAATTATTTTTGTTTAGTGTTCAAGGTAACAAAATAGCATACAAAATTGAGAATAATGACAAATATTCCTGCTGAATACAGGAATTCTTTTTTTAAAAAAGAAAAAATTATTTTTTAGATTCGGCTAGATTAAAATTGATTTTAAAATGTTAACAATATTTTGTTTAAAAATTAATTCTTTTCTATTAAGAAAAATGAAAATTTGGCAGATTTTAAATCAAATATTAAAAATTTTACACAAATAATGGGAACGTTTAAGGGTAAATATTTTTTGGTTTAATATACTTAAAATTATAAACATTAACTTCAAATCTGAAAAACTGAAAAAAACGTTTTTAAATTTGTTACACGATATCATAATTAAGAGATTTGAAATGAAACATTCAAAATTAATAATAAAATTCGAATGCATATATAAAATCTAACTTTTTTAAATTCCGAAAAAGTATTGAGCATTCAATATTTTTAAAGTATCTTCTCAATTTAATAATATATATAATAAATCTTCAATTTGATATATGGATAATCATTGGTCGAAGAAACGTTTGATCTGAAAGTTTTTATTCAAAATTATTTGGTAATATGTTTTAAGTAAATAAAATAAATAATACCGAGGGGGGGGGGGTCCAATTTTACACACATCTAATACCTTCTCTGGATGAAAATGTAAAAATAAAAAATGAGATCGTCTTGCATCAAAAGTGAAAGAATTGTCAGAAAATAATTTCTTGAAAGAAATATGACTGTAGCGAAAGCCAAACCACTAGGGAGATAAAAAGTAGTTTAGTGTCTGCCAAAAGTTGGAAACGGGGTTGACAAAGAGAAAATGTTTTATGCCTTAAGTTTTCATTTAAGTTTTGACGTCCCTATATTCTACTGACCCAGACTTTTCGTACGTAGCACCCATAACCCACAGGGTCAGGAGTATAAATTTCACAGTGAATACGGACAAGCTTGGTTAGCCAAGAAATTGATCCCAGTAGTTACAGCTGTTTTGGTCGGGCGAGAACGTAAACACTAGTTCTCACGCCTTGCTCTTGTGGCAATTCGTGCAATTTAGTGCTTCAATCAAACATTTCTCACTAAATTATAACTCATTAGATTACTGTGTTTATAATTGAATTAAATAATTTAAAAATAGAATTAGAATTAGAATTAAAATTTGTGTGAATACTGGTATTAAATTCCATTCTAAGCGATTTAAATCCCTAACTATTCAAGTAAAGATATTTAATTTTCCACAAGGTAGATACATTTTTAAGGAAATATTTAAATTTTCAACGAAAAAATTAGTTTTTTTACCAATAAATACGAATTTTCAAATGATTGTATTGTCAACTAAAAAATAACAATTTTCAACCAAATAGTGGAATTTCGCAACAAAAAGATGAATTTTTAATTAAAATTATGAATATTAAACTTAAATACTTGAACTTTCAATCAAAACATATGTAATTTCAATAAGAAGATTAATTTTCTATTAAAAAATGATTTTTGAACACAATCCATGAATTTTGAGTAAAATAGTTGAATTTTTGACTAAAAAATATCAATTTTCAACCAAACAGTTGAATTTCGAATTAAAAATTGACAAAAAATACCCATTTTCAATTAATTAGTTTAATTTCGAACAAAAAAGATCAGCTTTTAATCGAAAATGGAACAGTTAAATTTTCAGTTAAAAAAATAAATTTTCCCCAAAAAAGAACACATTTTTAATCGGCGTGATGTATTACTGGAATAGATCAACTTTAAACCAAAAACATTCATTTCTAACAAAAGAGTTTAACCTTCAAACACACAGTTTTTTTCAATTAAAAAGATGCATCTTCAACAAAAATAATGAATATTTATCCAAAACACTTAAGTTTTCAACCGAAAATATAAATTGTAAAACCAAAAGATTAATTTTTTACGACTGAAAGGATTTTTCAATTAAATACATGAATTTTCAGCTAGAAAAGACGAATTTTCAAACAAGAAGATTAATTTTTTATTAAAAAGAGACGATTTTTCAACAAAGTATACGAATTTTTAACGAAATAGTTATATTTTTAACTAAAAAAGATCGGTATTCAACTAAAAAATGAATAGTTAAAATTTCAGTTTGAAACAAAGTTTTTAATCAAATAGTTATGAAATAGTTAAATTTTTTGTTGAAAACGTCAATTTTCCAACAAAAAAAAACAACAAAAAAATTTGCAACCAAATATATAAATTTTGAACAAGAATGATGAATCTTTAACTGGAATAGATCAACTTTAAGCCAAAAAGATAAATTTTTAAGAAAAGTGTTTAACTTCCAACCAAATATTTAGTTTTATTTTCAATCAGAAAGACGAATTTTCAAACTAAAATATTAATTTTCTACCAAAAAATACGAATTTTCAACAAAATACATGATATTTCAAAAAACGAATTTTCAAAGAAGAATATTAATTTTCAAACAACATGACTTATTTTTTACTAAAAACTACGATTTTTCAATAAAGTACATAAATTTTAAACAAAATAGTTGAATTTTGATCTAAACAATGTCAATTTTTCAGTTAAAAGAATTAATTTTTAACAAATAGTTAAATTTTACACAAAAAAGATCAGTTTTTAATCCAAAATGGAATAGTTAAATTTTGAGTTATAAGTAATAATTTTCCACTGAAAAAACAACAAATTTTCAACCAAAGTGGTGATTTTTAATTAAAATTATAGACCTTTAACTGGAATAGATGACCTTTAAACCAAAAAGATAAATTTTTAGCGATATAGTGGAATCTTGAACTAAAAAATGTCAAATTTTATCCAGAAATGGAATAGTTAAATTTTCAATAAAAAAAATGTATTTGATCTGAACTGATGAATTTTTGCCTAAAATATTGAAGATGTTAAATCTTCAACTAAAATACTTGAATTTGCAAGCAATTTTTACATAAAAAGATAGTTTTCTGCCAGAAAATATGAATTTTCAACACGATACATTAACCAAAGTGATAAATGTTCAACAAAAATATTAAAAATTCAACTAAAATCATTGCATTTTGTATTTGTAATTTTAATTTATTAAAGAAAAGTCCCTATCTTTCGATTTCGATTTTTGATAAAAATTATCAAATGTTTTTTCAAATATAATTTTTGATAAAATATAGCCCTTTAAGAAACAAGATTTTAAACCAAAAATATGAATTTTTAACTAAAATGATGAATCTTTGTATAAAATAATTGAATTTTTAACAAAAATATTAATTTTAAACCAAAATATTAACGTCTATAAAAAGACAAATTTGCAACTAAAAATATTATTCAGTCTAAAACATCAAAGAGACGAATTTTCAACTTAATTGCTAAATCATCACTTAAACGAATCAATGTTTAACAAAAGAGTTTGATTTTCAAGAAATCAAAAACTTGAATTCAACCGAAAAAGACGACTTTTCAACCGGAGTTAAAGTTTCCCCTACGAAAAATTTTTTAGCCAAGAGAAACATAAAATTTCAAATAAAGTTTCAAATAAAAAGATGAATTTTGAACCAAGAAGAATAATTCTCTACTAATAAGAACGCCATTTTAACAAAAAAGATAAATTTTCTACTTAAAACGATAATTTTTTTTAACAAAAAATAGAATAATTAGATATTAGTTGGAAAATTAATTTCAAAAAAGCGCCATCCCTCTATCATCGCCAAAAATACTGTCGGCTATTGTTGAATTTAAAACCTCACAATTTTTAACAAGAAAATCATATCAATTAAGCATTTTACACACAAAATTTGAAAACAAAAAAACAAAATTTCCCCCCTTCTACATCAATAAAAATTCTAAAAATATAGAATGCCCTTCTTCAGATTCACAACACAATTAATATTGTAATGAAATATGTTTTACAAAAAGTATTTTTTAATCCAGAAAAAATTACAATATTATACTTTTCAAAATGAACAGAATTTCAAATCAAATTGATGAAAGAGTTAATAATTTTATGTGATATTTATGTCTCTAATGAGCCGAAAAGTGAGATAGTTTGGAAACCTATTTTTAATGATTGAATTTTTTTCATGTTTGTATGCATAAAATTATTCTTGAAAAAATTGATTATTGTCCAATCTCAAAATACAAAAATTTAAAGATAGACACTAAACAAATGATTCTTTTTCAATCTATAGGTTTTGCTTATAAATATCGTACGAATGTTAGAAATATTTAGAAATGTATTATGTTTGGATTATTAATTTTTAATGTTATTAATAATATAATAATCTAAATACATTGGTTAGAATCAAAAAAAAAAAAATACAAAAATAAAAATATTAATGATAAATTACACTACCGTCGGAAATGATTAGATCAATTGACGCGACACTATTAAAAATAACTGCTGGCTTTGAACCACGATAACTCAGCGAAAAAAAATGATAGGGCATTTTTACAAAAACAGCTGGAAAGCTTATGAAATCTCACGTCTAGCAATGTCAAACAGTTTTTTTTTGATCTGCTGAAGAGAAAACAGCGCGTAATAAGTTTAAAAAAAAAATCTATATTTTCTAAAATTTTGTACCTCGACTTCAACTTTTAGCATGATCTAGGAAAATTGTTGCAAAAATCTAAAAATTATACGACATAGAGCCTAAAATTTTACTTTTAACTTAAGCCAAAGAAAATTAAAAAACTTTCATAGATTCCCGAGATACGAATAAAAATGTTCAATCATATCTGAGTTGAGTTTTAGTCGATGATCACGGTTCTCGGCCGGTCTGCTGCTCGCCTCCTTCGTTGAGGCAGGACCGAATTGGCCACGCAGAGAGGTGGTGCTTGATTGGGGCTCTCTTGTACTTTTGATTCTACTCATCAGTAATTTTTATTTCAAATTATTGTCAAATTTTTAAATTATTCATTGTTTTGTATAATTCATTAACGAGACCAGAAACTTCTCATTAAAAAACAAAAACGGACAAAAGTTATATCAAAGATTTAAATAAATTTTTTATATGAAAAACAGTCTAATAGGTTTATCAATGTAACACATTTAATATAATATTCTGGTTTAATTCAAGAAAGCAATTGTTTACTGTTCATAATTTCTTTATTCTTTAATATGGGGATAATTCTGAATTGAAAAATTGTAAATAATTAGAAAAAACAATTAATAATTTTTAAAATTTACAATAATTTGAAATAAAAATTACGGATGAGCAGAATCAAAAGTATAAGAGAGCCCCAATCAAGCACCAACTCTGTGCGTGGCCTATTCGGTCCTGCCTCAACGGAGAAGGCGAGCAGCAGACCGGCCGAGAACCGTGATCGTCGACTAAAACTCAATTCAGATTGCATTGAACATTTTTAATCGTACCTCGGGAACCAATTAAGATTTTTTAAATTTTTTTGGCTTAAATTAAATATAAACTTCCAGGTTCGATGTCGTATAATTTTCAGATTTTTGCAACAATTTTCCTAGTTCATGCTAAAAGTTGAAGTCGAGGTACAAAATTTTAGAAAATCTAGAATTTTTTTTAAACTTACCATGTGCTGTATTCTATTGAGCAGATGAAAAGAAAATCTGTTCGACATTAATAGACGTGGAATTTTATATCGATCTCATAATTTTCTAAGGTAGTTTAATAAATTTAATTTTTTTACATTTTAATTTGAATTAATCTTAATTCAGAAGAGTTCTGTTGTATTCATTTTGTAACTAAGTATTTCATATTTAAATTAAAGGTTTTTTTCGTGTTTGAAAGTTTTAGCGGCCACCCTTATATATTTTCATTAAGAATTTGATTGCTTATGATAAATTTATCACTCGCATAGCGCGCGAATCATGATTGCTAGTTAAAATTAATTGCCAAATGCTTTTTTATATTCCAATAAAGAGAAGGATATCGATTGAATAGAAAAACGCGGAATTTTACTCATCGGGAGATACCGGAAAAATGTTGGGAATTTACAGCAGGAATGAATGGGTCAATTAAATCCAATTTAATTAATTTATTAGAGAAATGGTTGGCCGAGAATTTAGGAAATTTAAAAAATAAAAATCTATTAAATCACTTGAAATATCAGAAAATTTCATATCACATGATATCATTCAAGTTAGAATAAGTTCGTTTTTAACTTTTTTCTGAATTTTTTGTTAGATTCTTAAGTTTATGTACGTTCATCAGAAATGGTTCAAATATTTCAAAAATTATATAACTCACAGATCAATTTGAAATTTGTTACTTGAAAAATAGAATGTTTTAAGTTATATATCAATATTTTAGTGTTAATTTTAAATAAGCAATCATGAAATAAATAATCAAAAATGAAAATTTTAAAACTAATTTTTTTATACAGAAATTTTAGTTTTTTTATTTTCATTTCAGTTGATTCAGAAGTTTTTTATATTTGAAATTTTTATTGAGTTGAAGGTGATCAAATTAAAGAAAAATCAGTTTTATGGGTCTAACTGGATTTTTTCAACTAATTAATTTAACTAATTAATTCAACTAATTAATTTATTATAATTTTAGTTTTTATTATTTTATGAATTGGCAGATGGATAATTTTAAAATTTAAAATTTTGTATTAAGATGGATGATATGATATTTTGGATATTTTTTTACTGTCACTGAATTAAAAATGGCCATTTTTTCTTTTTAGCATTTTTATTGAGTAAAAAGGAAGGAAATTTCGAGGTACCATTTTCTATAAAAATTTGACGAGGGACTTTTCTTATTTTTAAAGCTTTTATTGAGTAGGAAGGTTGAAAATATTGCGTTTCAAATTTTTCTGAATTGGAAGAAGTATTTGTTTGGGTTTGAACAGTTTTATTGAGTTGAAAGTAAGGAAATTTTTATTAGTTTTTTTTCTGAATTCGAACAAATAGAATGTAAAAAACATCTGCGTTTTTGTCGAAAAATAGAAAAATAATCCAAACAAATTTTTCAATAACTGATGTTCTTCAAAGCTTTGGGTTATCGACAATCTTAAAATCACTTTTATATCTGTTAAAAAAACAATTGTATTTTTCTAAATAATATTCATTAAAATAATTTTAAAAAGTCTTCATAAAAAATGGTTTTTTTGAAATCAAATTTCGGTTCGAAGCAATATGAAATTTAAAACGATCGAAGATTCCATTATTGTTAAATATTAATATATTTAAATTATTTTTAAGAAATTCACTACTGGTTGATTTACTTTAAATATTAGAATAGTAACAATTACAATCTGCAATAATCAATTTAAAAATTAAATTTAAAAAGAATTTTGCTTAATTGATAAATTAAAAAGTTTTGTACATTTTTTTTCTTAAAAAACTAATTTTTTATCTGGTATAGGGGAGGGAGAGGTTCTATCAAAACTTACCCCTTTTCCAGCTCGAAAAATTACCAATTCTTGCTATTTTTAGCAATTTCGTAGCTGTTACATTCATTTTAAATAATTTTTTGGGAAAATATTGAACTTTTTGGATTCCACTTGAATGATATTTTACTTTTAAGCCAGAGAGAATATTTTTAAAAAATCTGAATTAAAAATTTGCTATTTCTTTAGAAAAGCAGAAGAAAATAAATAAAGGTCTCTGGTCTTTTTTTATATTTTTTATTTATATTCTACTATTTATTTGAATATAATTATTAATTATAAAAAATAACATAATATGAAATTGAAA
>JAAAKG020134637.1:0-13778 GCA_010014905.2 Druon quercuslanigerum | reverse complement strand
ATTAAACTTTAATTAATTAAAGAACTTGGATTTTAAATCCCAAAAGACTAATTTTTATCACAAAAAATTTTTTTAAATGGTCAAATTTTAATCTTAAAAAGATTCCATTTGACGTTTCAAGAGCAGAATACATATTTTTTAATAAAAAATAACCAAAATTAATGAATTTTTATTAAAATGGTTCAATTCTTTACCAAATAGTTGCATTTTTATCTAAGAAAGATTAAATATATACTAAAACTGATGAATTTCGAATGAAATAAATTTTCATCCACGCAATATTTCTGTTCACTCACAAACAGCAAAATAAGAATCGAAAACAATAACTTTATTTTATGCTAAATAGTCGAATTTTAATAAAAAAAACTATAACTTTTTAACAAGGTTGTTAAATTTTCTACCAAGTTGTTGCATTTTTTCCAAAATTAAAAAATTATACTAAAACATGCACATTTTTAAATCTAAAAGACTAATTTTCAAAAAATTGGTTGAATTTGGAATTAAAACAAAAGAAGAGTTTTCTCGACAAAATTAAATTTTCAAACAAAATATATGACTTTATCAAAAAATAATTTTCTTCGAAACTGATGCATTTTTACCCAACAAAAATTACATTTCATACTAAGAAAAATATTTTTTTTAACAAAAAAGGGGACTTTTTAACTAAAATTATCAATCTTTAAAAATGGAAAATTTATATTTTCAATTAAAAAATTAATTTTGGACCATAAAAAAGGCTTTATTACTAAACAGTTCAATTTTAAATCAAATATATAAACCTTCAATAATTTTTGTGAACAGTGTAGTTTAAATTTGACCAAATAGTTGAATTTTCAATTTATAAAAATTACATTTTAACAAAATAGTTTAAATTGAATTTTTTCTAAAAAAAATCTTTCGATGTTAACTTTTAACCAAAGAGATGAATTTTCAAGTAAAAATATCAATTAAAAAAAAAGATTTCTAGACAAGGTAATTCCACCATATCATCAATCAAATTAGAAGAATAATTTTTTACCAAAAACTTTTTTTTTTGAAAAAGATTCTACTAAAACAAATGAATTGTCTTAATAAAAAAGGTTAATTTTCAAAAAAATATTTGTATTTCCGGTTTAAAAAATTTTACTTTGAGTTTTAACAAGCAAAGTATGAATTTTCAAACAAGAAATAAGTTTCTTCAAAATAAATGGTATTTTCAATCCAAAATGGACGAAATTTTAACCAAAAAGGATGACTTAAGAAAAATGTGGCAGAAAGTGACATTTTTATTTACAAAAGATAAAAATTCTCTTAAAACAAATGGATTTGTATTTAATAAAAAAATTCAATAAAAAAATAGTTAATTTTGCAGTCAAAAAAGATTCCATTTGATCTTTCAAAATCAAATTGTGAACTTTTTTAAAACAAAAAATTAGTTTCTTCGAAAGAACTAGAATTTCCAATCCAAAAAGACGATTTTTAAATACAAAAATGTTATTTTAAATGGTTAAATTTTTATCTTAAAAAGATTGCACTTGACTTTTCAAGATCAGAATATGAATTTTTAAACTAAAACTGATGAATTTTGAATCGAACACCGTAAATTTTTTATCATTTAAAATTTCAACCGGAAAATATATTATTTCATTATTCAATACCTAACATAATTTTTAAATAAAAAGTACATTTTCTACGTAATAGTTCAATTTTCAACAAAACAGTAGAATTTTCAAACAAAACGTGCATATTTTTAACAAAACAGTATAATGTTCAACCAAACAGTTGCATTTTTATTCAAGGAAGATAAAATTTCTCTTAAAACAGACCTAAATTAATTAAATTTTTTTTTTACATATTTTACATAATTACATTTTTAACAACACAGCAAAATTTACAACGAAAATTATGATTTTTTGTACAAAAATTTTTCAATTATTAAACAACTACTTGCATTTTTTATTCAAAAAGGAGGTACTTTCTGCTGAAGCATATGAATTTTAAAATGAAAAAGACAAAAATTCAAAATAAATTTAAATTTTATAACGAAAAGTTGCATTTTTGTCAAAATAAAAAAGAAAAAATTATACTAAAACATGTACATTTTTGGATCTAAGAGAAAAATTTGCAAAAAAATGGTCGAATTTGCATTCAAACGGTAGCATTTTTATGAAAGAAAAATGCAATATTTCTACTAAAGCAGATGAACTTTTTAAATCAAAAAGACAAATTTGTATAAAAAAATGTGTTCATCCAAAAAATATTTTGGTTAACTTATCAGCAAAAAAATATTAATTTTAAATAAGAGGTTAATTTTCGACGAAAAAGTTGAATTTTAACCCAAAAAGACGAATTTTAAACAAAACAGCTGAAGGTGCCTCCAAAAAGAATGTCTTTTTAAGAAAATAATTGAATTTTCCACAAAATAAGTAAATTTTCAACATAGCAGTTAAATTTGAAAAAAATTTAAATTATAAAAAAATTATAAAAAAGTTAATTAAAAAAGCAGGCAGATTCCGAACAGAAAAGTTTAACATTTTATATTTTGATCAAAAATGATTAAATTTATACAAAAAAATAATGCAACAAAAAGTCGAATTTGTAACAAATCAAGATTGTCACTCACGAAGGAAATAATTTTTGTATCTCAATTATTTTTTGTTTATCTAAATTTTTGAAGCATTAAAACCAAAGAAGAATTTTGTTCTACAAAAATAAATTTTCAAACAAAATATATGACTTTAAAAAAATAATTTTCCTCGAAAGTGATGCATTTTTACCCAACAAAAATTACATTTGAAACTAAGAAAATTATTTTTTTGACAAAAAAGGAGACTTTTGAACTAAAAAATATCAATCTTAAAAAAATGGAAAAGTTACATTTTCAGTTAAAAAATTAATTTTAAACAATAAAAAAGGAGTTAGCACTAAACAGTTCAATTTTAAACTAAAGATATAAGCGTTGTATATTTTTTTAATAGTGTAGTTTAAATTTGACCAAATAGTTGAGTTTTTAATTAAAAAAGATTAAATTTCAAGAAAACAGTTCAAATTAATTTTTTTCTGAAAAAAAGCATCTCCTTCGATGTTAATTGTTAATTAAAAAGAGGAATATTCAAATAATAAATTAATCTTAAAAAAATGATTACTAGACAAAGTAATTCCACCATATAATTAACTAAATTAGAATAATAACTTTTTCCATAAAACTTGCGTTTTATAAAAAAAATTCTACTAGAACAAATTAATTTTTTAAATACAAAAAGGGTGATTTTCAAAAAATATTTATATTTTCGGTTTAAAAAAATTCAGTTGACTTTTCACGAGCAAAACATGAATTTTCGAAGAAGAAATAAGTTTCTTCGAAATAAATGGAATTTTCAATCCAAAGTGGATGAATTTTTAATCAAAAATGATGACAAAAGAAAATGGTTGAATTATCTTCCAAAAAGTGGTATTTTCCAAAAAGTGGTATTTTTATCCACAATAGATGAAATTTCTCTTAAAACAGATGATTTTTTATTTCATGAAAAAAAGAAATTAAAAAAAATTAATTTTTCAGTTTCATATTTTGTTTCATTATTCAACACATAATAAAAATTTTAAACAAAAAGTATATTTTCTACGAAATAATTAAATTTTCAACAAATTAGTATAATTCACAAACAAAACGTGCAAGTTTTGAACAAAATAGTATAATTTTCAACCAAAAAGTTGCATTTTTATTCAAGGAAGATAAAGTTTTCTTAAAAAAGACCAAAATTAAATAATTTTTTTTTAAATAGCGGAATTTTCATTCGTAAATGACTTTATTTATATTCGTAAATGACTTTATTTTTATTTTTAATACCGAAATATTGTATTTAAATTAGAAGTAATTTGTTTACGAAATAATTACATTTTTAACAAGACAGAAGAATTTATAACAAAAATGATGACTTTCAAACAAAATTTTTGAATTTTTAAAAAACCACTTGCATTTTTATTAAAAAAGGTGGTACTTTCTGCTAGAGAATTTGAATTTTAAAATGAAAAAGTCAAAATTTCAAAATAGATTTGAATTTTATAACGAAAAGTTGCATTTTTATTCAGAAAACATGATAGTTTTTCTAAATCCGATGTATTTAAAAAAACATTAAAAAATAGTTAAATTTTAGTAGAAAGAAGATTCCAGTTCACATTGCAACAAAAAATTACAAAGAACAAAAATTGTTAAATTTTTAAACAAAAAGTATCACTTTTTCACAGGATTCTTAAATTTTTAACCAAACATTTGAACTTTTATCCAAGAAGGATAAAACTCCTCTTAAAACCGATTATTGTTTAAATTAAAAAAAAATAGTAATAATGGAATTTTCATGCAGAAATTATTTTAGGTGCCTTTTAATAAAATTTAAAACCAGAATATTAAATTTAAACAAAAAGTAAATTTTTTACGAAATTGTTAAATTTTCAATAAAACATACGAATTTTCGACCAAAAACTTTTAAAATAGAGTTGATTTTATAACAGCTGAATTTTTATTTAAAAACATATGAGTTTTTTCTAAAACAGCTTAATGGAAAAAAAAAACATTAAAAAATAGTTAAATTTTCATACAAAGAAGATTTCAGTTCACGTATCAACAACAACAAAAAAGATCCTAAACAATAACTTAACTTTCTGTTAAATAACCGAAAAAAGTATGTCTTTTTAAAAGTATTGTTTAATTTCGAACCAATGTGAAAAATAAATTCTAAACAAAAAGTATATTTTCTAGAACTTTAAATAAAAAATACTTTTTTCTAAAACAGCTTAATGAAAAAAAAACATTAAAGAATAATTAAATTTGCATACAAAGAAGATTCCAGTTCATTTATCGACAAAAAAAGCATAAACAATAACTTGACTTTCTGCTAAATAATAGAATTTTAAGAAAAAAGGTATGTTTTTTTAACAGGATTGTTAAATTTCGAACCAAAGAGAAAAATTAATTCTGAACAAAAAGTATATTTTCTATAACTTTGAATAAAAAAGACCTTTTCTCTAATGTAGCTTAATGGAAAAAAAAATTAAAAAATAGTTAAGTTTTCATACAGAGAAGATTCCAGTTCACTTATCGACAAAAAAAATGAAAAACATAAACAATAACTTAACCTTCTGCTAAATAATAGAATTTTTATCACAAAAAGTATGGTTTTTTAACAGGATTGTTAAATTTCGAGCTAAAGAGAAAAATGAATTTTGAACAAAAAGTATATTTTCTAGAACTTTGAATAACAAAATACTTTTTCTCTAAAACAGCTTACTGAAAGAAAACATTAAAAAATAGTTAAATAATAGAATTTTTAACAAAAAAGTATGTTTTTTTAACAGGAATGTTAAATTTCGATCCAATGAGAAAAAATAATTCTAAACAAAATGTATATTTTCTAGAACTTTAAATAAAAAATACTTTTTTCTAAAACAGCTTAATGAAAAAAAACATTAAAAAATAGTTAAATTTTCATACAAAGAAGATTCAAGTTCACTTATCGACAAAAAAAATGAAAAACATAAACAATAGCTTGACTTTCTGCTAAATAATAGAATTTTTAACACAAAAAGTATGGTTTTTTAACACGATTGTTAAATTTCGAACCAAAGAGAAAAATGAATTTTGAACAAAAAGTATATTTTCTAGAACTTTGAATAAAAAAGACTTTTTTTCTAAAGCAGCTTAATGAAAAAAAAACATTAAAAAAAAGTTAAATTTTAATACAAAGAAGATTTCAGTTCACTTATCAACAACAAAATAAAAATCGTAAACAATAAGTTAACTTTCTGCTAAATAATCGATTTTATTTTTAAAAAAAGTATATCTTTTTAACAGGATTGTTAAATTTCGAACCAAAGCGAAATAATAATTCTAAACAAAAAGTATATTTTCGAGATTTTTTGAATAAAAAAGACTTTTTTTCTAAAGCAGCTTAATGAAAAGAAAACATTAAAAAGTAGTTAAATTTTCATACAAAGAAGATTTAAGTTCACTTATCGACAAAAAAAATTAAAAGCATAAACAATAACTTGACTTTCTGCTAAATAATAGAATTTTTAACAAAAAAAGTATGTTTTTTTTTTAAATTTCGAACCAAAGGGAAAAATTAATTCTGAACAAAAAGTATATTTTCTAGAACTTTGAATAAAAAAGACTTTTTTTCTAAAGCAGCTTAATGAAAAGAAAACATTAAAAAGTAGTTAAATTTTCATACAAAGAAGGTTTATGTTTACTTATCAACAACAAAATAAAAATCGTAAACAATAAGTTAACTATCTGCTAAATAATCGATTTTTTTAACAACAAAAAAAGTATATCTTTTTAACAGGATTGTTAAATTTGGAACGTAAGAGAAACAATAATTCTGAACATAAAGTATATTTTTGAGATTTTCTGCATAAAAAAAAAAAGTTTAAAAAAAATATTTATCATCTGAAAAAGATTAGAATTGACTTATCAGAAACAAAATATAAATTTTAAATAAAAGATTAATGTTCTACGGAAAGAGGTGAATTTTTAACCCGAAAAGACTTTTAACAGAATAGTTCAATTTTCAAATAAATAATGAAATTTATAACTGAAAATATAATCTTCAGGAGACACTTTTTTCGAATTTTCATAAATTACACACATAAAAAATCATAACAAAATTACTTGACCCCGCCCTCTGAGTTTATTACGCAATTTAGCTCCTTATTATAAACAATTTACATTTATTAATTTTTATTTGAAATGTATATTAATGATCTAAACTATTACTCATTTTATAAAATATTTAAAAAATTGAGCTCTAAAAGGAAAATTACTATTCCCTACTCATATTCCGACAGTTAAAAATAAAATTCATACTTTTTTGTCGCGAGGTTTCGTCCAAATCATCGTATATAAAACGTCAGATGCTGACGAGCATGCTTAAAGGTCAGAATTCGTTTAATATCAGTACGACCATAAAGCTCCTACCGGGAATTCCTTGATTTCTTTTTCGATGCGGCGACATGGAGAATTTATTACGGAATTCGGCCTAATTTATTCCCCATATTCTGCGACCCGGGACTGGCAAAAACCATCAGGCGTCGCTCCCTCGTCGAACCGCCTCTCGTTTTCGTCGTAAAAATCTCACAGTCGTTAGGGTAGCAATCTGGAAAAAAGAGACCGAAAACATGTGAGCAAATAGAAACCGGTAACACGCAACTGATGTACCGAAGCCGAGAAAACTGATTCTTAACTCATGGTGAAGGATTTAAAATTAGAGACCTCCTTTTGATAATTCTTTGGATAATTAACAGAATTAAAATACCTTTATTTTTTTATTTTTAAACATTTACTCAACAATAACGTTAATCTTCACATGCAAAATTAATTTTGAAGAAAATAGATGGAAACTTAAGAACTAAAATTTAAGAAATTTAAATGAGATTAAAAATAAAATTATAGATCTTATTTAACGTCCAACAATCAAGTTAATTTTTTTTCTCCTATCAAAGAAAAGAAAAAAATTTTCCCTCTTTCTGGACATTAAATTACAATAAAAAAAACATTTCTAAAAAATAATCACTAAAGTTCCAAAACTCATACAGTGCCCTTATCAAGGAAAAAAGTAAAAATAAGTAAAAATAAAAAAATAAAAAATTTTAAGCGGGCAGGAACAGAAACGCAACCACGATACTCTCTCTGCGACACCTAGGAATCAACACCCGAGAAGAAGCGGAGAGAGCATCGTGGCTGCGTTGCTGTCCCTGCTCTCATATAATTTTATATTATTTTAATTTTTAATTTTTTGCCTTGATAAGGGCGCTGTATTAGTGCCGAAACGTTGATGATTATGTTTCACAAATGTTTGTTTTATTGTAATTTCATAATTATAAGAAATATAGTACCCTGATCAACGCAAAAAAAAATAACTAAAAATTAAGAATTAAAAAATTTGAAGCGAACAGGAACAGCAACGCAGCCAAAATCCTCTCTCCGCGACACCTAGGAATCAACACCCGAGAAGAAGCGGAGAGAGCATCGTGGCTGCGTTTCTGTCCCTGCTCTCATAAAATTTTATATTATTTTAATTTTTAATTTTTTGCCTTGATAAGGGCGCTGTATTAGTGCCGAAACGTTGATGATTATGTTTCACAAATGTTTGTTTTATTGTAATTTCATAATTATAAGAAATATAGTACCCTGATCAACGCAAAAAAAAATAACTAAAAATTAAGAATTAAAAAATTTGAAGCGAACAGGAACAGCAACGCAGCCAAAATCCTCTCTCCGCGACACCTAGGAATCAACACCCGAGAAGAAGCGGAGAGAGCATCGTGGCTGCGTTTCTGTCCCTGCCCTCTTAAAATTTTATATTATTTTCATTTTTTAATGTTTTGCCTTGATAAGGGCGCTGTATGAGTGTCGAAACGTTGGTGATTATGTTTTGCAAATGTTTGTTTTATTGTAATTTAATAATGATAGGAAAACAAGAAAAAAATAAATAAAAACGAGAAGGAAATGGATTCGTTTCTTTGCTTCTTATTTTTCTTTTCTAATTTTTCTTTCATCTTTTTTACTTTTGTTCAGAAGGAAGGAATTTTTTTTTTATATGCAGAGTCATGTTTTTATTTTCAGGAGTTCTTTACAATGAAATTTAAGAAATTTAAATAGGATTAAAATCAAGTTGAGAATCCTATCTGATGTCCTATAATCGAGTTAATGTACAGAATTCCTTAAAATAAAACCAAGAATTCAAATACCAATTTTGGACAACCACCATAACAATTTTCTATTGCAATTTGAGAAAAGATAAAAATTTAATAAAAATCAATAAGTTTTTTTCTTTTTTGGAAAAATAAGAAGACAATCAACCAAATCTTCTTCCTTCTCTTTTTTTTCTTTTACCTTTTATTATTATTATTATTATTATTATTATTATTATTATTTACTTAGCAATGCAACCACGATGCTCTGTCCGCGGCACCTAGGAATCAACACCCGAGAAGAAGCGGAGAGAGCATTGTGGTTACGTTGCTGTCCCTGCCTTCTAAAAATTTTAATTTTTAATTTTATCCTTGATTAGAGTAATTATTTTTTGCAAATGTTTGTTTCATTGTAATTAAATAATAATAGTTAAAAAAGAAGAAATAAATAAAAAAGAGAATGAAGGGGATTTGGTTCTTTGCCTTCTCATTTTTCTTTCCTCTTTTTTATTTTCGTCCAGAAGAAAGGGAATTTTTTTTCTTTTCTTTTATAAGAAAAAAAGTTGTTTTTTCAGATTGAAACAGGAACATTTTATCGTGTTTTTTCAAATTTGGTCTTTAGAGTCATGTTTTTATTTTCAGCAGTTCTTTACATTGACATTTAAGAAATTTAAATGGAATAAATCAAATTTAGAATCCTATTTTACGTCCTAGAATCAAATTAATGTGCTGAACTCCTGAAAATAAAACCAAGAATCCAAAGACTAATTTTAGACTACTACCATAAGATATTCCTATTGCAATTTGAGAAAAGATAAAAATTTTATTAAAAAATAAAAGATTTTTTTTTCTTTTTTGGAAAAGTAAGAAGACAATCAACCAAATCTTCTACCTTTTCTTTTTATTTCATTCATCTTTTTTAATTTTTATTATTATCATATCAGAATAAAAAGATATTTGTAAAATTAATCCCCAACGTTTGGGCACTCAAACAGCTTCCTCTTTGAAACAAAAAAATGAGCAGGAATGAACAACAACGAAATCACGGTGCTCTCTCCCTGAAACCAGAGGATCAATATAATCAAATTTTTGAACAAGCACGAGCAACAACGAAGCCACGATGCTCACTCTCTCTCTCTCTCTCTCTCTCTCTCTCTGAAACCCGAGAATCAGGATAAAAAAATTGAGCTAGCAGGAACAGCAACAAAGCCACGATGCTGTTCCTGCCTGCTCAATTTTTTTGCTTTGATAAAGTTTGCTATATGACTGCCGAAAAGTTGGTAGTGTGCAGAATTCCTGAAAATAAAACCAGGAATCCAAAGATAAAATTTAGAAAACCACCATAAAATGTCCCTATTTTACTTTAAAAAAGATAAAAAAAATTTCTAGGAAAGAAAAGAAAAAAAATTTCTTTTTCTGGACAAAAATATAAAAGAGAAAATAAAAACAAGAAGACAACCAATCAAATTTCCTTCCTTCCCTTTTTATTTCTTTCTTCTTTTTTATTTTTATTATTGTCAAATCATAATTTTTTTTAAATTTGTAAAAAATATTCACGAAAGTTTCGGCACTCATATAGCACCCTTATCAAGGCAAACAAAATTTAGCAGGCAGGAACAACAACGAAACCACGATGCTCTCCCCCAGACATCCAAGAATCTTGAATTTTTTCAACAAAAAAGGATGAATTTTTAACAAAATAGTTTAATTTTCTACCAAATATTTGCATTCTTGTCCAAGAAAGACGAAATTTGTACTAAAAAGTCGAATTTTTAATGTAAAATGACAGACTTTTTTTAAATGTTGATCTTTTATCTAGAAAGGATTTCTGTTCATTTTTCAACAACAAATATAAATTTCCAAAAAGTAGATTTTCTATTTTTCTACGAACTAGTTAAATTTTAAATAAAATAATTTTATTTTCAAACAAATAGTAGCATTTAACAATGATATTTCCCTCAAAACAGATGAATATTTAGTAATAAAAAAATTGAATTTTCCTCCAGAAAGGATTTAAGTTCTCTTTTTAAGACCAAAATATTAAATTTAAACAAAAAGTAAAATTTTTACGAAAAAAGAGGATAGAAAATGAGAACATAACCAAACAAATTCCCTTCCTTCTCTTTTTGTTTATTTCTTCTTTTTATTTTTATTATTGTTAAATTAAAATTTAAATACACATTTGTAAAAAAAATCACCAACGTTTTAGCGCTCATATAGTAATTTATATAATTAATAATTAATTTAATTTATAATTAATTAATTTAATTAATTTTATGAGTAACATTTATCAAAGCAAAAAAAATTAAACAGGTGGAAACAGCATCCTGGTTTCGTTGTTGTTCTTGCCTGCTGAATTTTTTTTCATGATTCTCGGGTATCAGGGAGAAAACATTATTTTTTTGCTGTAGTTTCTACCAGAAAGATGAGTTTTCAACAAACCAGATAAATTTTTCATCATATATTTGAAATTGTGAACAAAAAAAGCATTTTCAACAAAACAGTTAAACTTACCACAAAAAAATCAATTTTTAACAAAAATGATGACCCTTTAACTAAAAAATGAATTTTGAAAAAAGAAATTCCTCTTTTAACCAAATAATCGAATTTTCTACCAAACTGTTCAATCTTCAAGCCAAAAAGATAAATTTTTTATTAAAAATTTCATCATTAGTTATTATCATTAGTTGAAATTTCATCCAATAAATATGTTAATCTTAAATCAAAAACATTTAAATTTTGTAAATGACACGAATGTTTAAAAAAGTGCATTAATCTTCAACTGAAATAAATTAATTTTATATTAAAATTTTCATTTTTTGAATAGATCCATTTACAATGAAATAGTCAATTTTGTAGCTTTTGTTGCCAAAAAGATTAATTTTATTCCAAAAAGATCGAATTTTTGACAAAATACAGGTATATTTTAAACCAAAATAATCGAATTTTTAACCAACTTCATCCATTTTCTACCAAAGAGTTAAATTTTTAAAGTAAAAAAAATTCAATTTTTAACCGTGATAAAATAGTTGAATTTTCATTTAAACAAATAAAATTGTAATTTAAAGAAATCGTCATTTCTACCAAATAATTTAGTTTTCTACCAAGCAGTTGAATATTCAAGACAAAAGACGAATTTGTTATAAAACTCTTCGCTTTGCAATCAAAAGTTAATTTTTAACCAAATATTTAAATTTTTAGCCCAAAACCGAAATAGCTAATTTTTCAAAACAAAAAAAAACATTTTAATGTTAAATCAGAACCTAGGCATTGCATATCTATCCGAAAAATTATTTTCTACAAAAAAGATGAATCGTCAACAAATCTTGGAAATTTGTAACCAAATAGTTAATTTTCAACTAAAAAATATCAATTGTTGACTTAAAATGTAATACATGAATATTTATTTACAAAAAGAAAAGAATTTTTAATTCAAAGAACGAATTTTCTACAGAACGTTAAAATTTTCTACCAAATAATTTAAATTTCAATACAAAAAGAGGAATTTTCGACAATTAATTTGAATTTTCAAAAAAAAAGTTAGTTTCCAATGAAACAATTAAATTTTCCAAGAAGAATAAAATTTTTAAACAAAAAGATGAATTTTTGTGAGAAGACATAAGTTTCTAACCAAATAATTGAATTTGCAATAAAGTAGATAATTTTTTTAAAGAATATTTAAATTTTCAACCGATTAGATTAATTTTCTAGCAAAAAAGATCAATTTTCAATCAAGCAGTTGAATTTTTCAACCAAAGAAAAACAATGTATCCTTTTAATCAAAATAAAAAAAATTTCAAACTGTTCGATTTTCGAACCAAAAATACAAATTTTCTGCAAGAGGGGCGATTTTTAAGCCAAAAAGACGAGTTTATAGCAAAAAATATTTGTATTTATTAAATAAAAAATGCAAAATAATACGTACATACATTTTTAATTAAACAGTGAAATTTTAAACTTAGAAGATTAATTTTTTATAAAAAAATAAATTTTCAAGAAATAACATCAATTTTCAACTAAATAATGGATTTCTTAAAATCACATTTTAAATAAATAGTTAAAATATTTAAAAACCCAAATAAAATTTTTAATTGAATTAATGAATCTTTAACTGAAAAAATGAAATTTTTAAAAAGGATTTCTACTTTCAAAGAAATACTGAAAGTTAATACCAAAATGTTTGATTCTTGAGCCAATAATACGATTTTTCTTTAAAATATTTTAATTTTCTCCTCGAAAATCTGAATTTTGAACAAAAAAGTTCCTTTTCAATGGAAATAGTTTAAATCGAAATCAGAAATATCCAAAATGATATTTCTAGCGTAAGAATGATTAATTCGTGAATTTCATTATTGAACTGTACTCGCATAACAAAACAGCGCATTCGGGATATAAAATCAGAAATAATCAAATTGATATTTCTAGAATAAGAGCAATTAATTCGTTCAGTTAATGTAATGAACTGCACTCGCATTAAAAAAACTGCGCAAGTGGAGATTGATATTAAAAATATCCAAAATGATTGAACTGCACCTAGCGTCACAAAACTGCGCAAGTAGATATTAAAGCTAGAAATATTTATAATGATACTTCCGACGTAAAAATAATTAATTCATCAATTTAATCATCGAACTGCACACGCATAAAAAACTACGCTTTCGGAGAATAAAATCAGAAATATCAATAATAATATTTTTAGCGTAAGAATGACAAATAGATTCATTTATTTTATTGAACTGCACTCGCATTACAAAACTGCGCTTTTAGAGCTTGAAATCAGAAATATCCAAAATGATATTTCTAGCGTAAAAATGATTAATTCATGAATTTCATTATTGAACTGTACTCGCTTTGCAAAACAGCGCATTCGGAGAATAAAATCAGAAATAATCAAAATGATATTTTCAGAATAAGAGTTCTTAATTCGTTCATTTAATTTAATGAACTGCACTCGCATTAAAAAAACTGCGCATGTGGAGATTGATATTAAAAATATCCAAAATGATTGAACTGCACCTAGCGTCACAAAACTGCGCAAGTAGATATTAAAGCTAGAAATATTTATAATGATACTTCCGACGTAAAAATAATTAATTCATCAATTTAATCAT
>JAAAKG020134636.1:2628-13778 GCA_010014905.2 Druon quercuslanigerum | reverse complement strand
GTGTTATTTCAGAGCAAAGTTACACACTTTTGTGTTACTTTTAACACAGAACTATGTTGATTTTATAAATACAAACCTTTTGCGTAGAATTAACATAAATTTTGTGTAAAAAAATCATCTACATAAAATTTTATGTTAAATTTTACGAAAAATTGTTCACAGTGTAGCAAACTTAAAAAAATGATTTTGTAAATGAAAAGTTATTACTGGTGTGCAGCTTGTGTGGGTGATTCAAATTTAATCAGAAAAAGATTGGAATACTGACTCATTGTCAGTGTTTTATGTCGCTTAAAGTTAACTGGGTTAAGTGCAAAAAAGGGGGAGAATGATAGTGATAGAGATAGAGAAAGAAAAAGAGGGGGGTACTTTTAGAAGAGTGTAGAAAATAGTAATATCACCTCCGAGATTCCCTGTGGCATAAAGCTATAATATAGCTTGAGGCAGTTGCTGGTCGTTGACCCGCTTGTTCGCGTAGCGAAATTCCCTAAGACTTGGGGTACCAACTATGCTTCATAGTTGTTATACTGTACTGTACGCGATCGTTCACTCAGGAATGTCAGGTTTAGGGGTTTCAACCAGAAATATCACGCGCCGTCTGTATTCGAAAATACATACCAAAATACCTTTCATAAACTTTCCTTTTATATCTCCCTTGTATAACTACCACACATTTCGTTAACAAGACTCACGACCCTATTTTGACACCATCCTTACTATTTTGAAAAAAAATTACATTTATGCTCCTATTTTTCGTTTTCATTTTAAACATATTCTTAAACTTCTTCGCTAGATTTCAAAAGATTTAACAAATTTTCAAGATATTTCAAGAAATTTCAAAAATTGATTTCAGAAGTTTAAAATGTTTGTATAGGGTTTCAAAGCTTTAAGTGTACTTAAAAAAAGTGCAAGCGATTTCAGAGGATTTCAAAGATTTCAAGAAGTCTTATCTGATTTCAAAATTTTCAAATTTTTTCAAGTAATTTTAGGAGATTACAAATTTCAGACTAATGTACAGGATTTGAAAGTATTTTAAGGAATTTGTAGAGATTTAAAAGTTTTTTTGTAAATAATTTTAAGAGATTTCAAATTTCAAAGAATTTTACGCTATTTATAAATTGAAATGTGTAATGTCATTTAAAATGATGAAAATTTAAAAATCCTCTAATATCCTATAAAATCTAATAAAATCCCTTGATATCTTACAAAAAGCCGTGAAATATATAAGATTGTGGTTAGTTTCTTCTATATAGTTTTTAAGTAATTTAAAAAAATTGAAGAGTTTTCAAGGGGCTCTATCAGATTTTATGTGATTTTGCTAAATTTCAGACGATTCAAAATATTTAATACTTTATAAAAAAATTTAGAAAATGTATCTTTCATTGAAAATTCATTTTTAATTAGAATTATCTCTATTTAAAAACATTTTATTGAAGGATTTAATAATTTCCTATTCCCCGTTTTTCTTGTGTTAAAGATTTCCTCATTTGCTCCTATTTTAAATAAAATTTTATATTTGATATTTGATATTTGATTAAAAATGCAACCGTTTTGGTTGAAATTTAATCACTTTGATTCTAATATTCTACTATTTGGTTGTAAATTCATCTGGGTTGGAATTGATCTTTTTTGTTAAAAATTCATATTTTTGGGGTTCAAAGTCACCTATTTTCTAAAATATTTTACTTTTTAGTATAAAAACGAAAATCGGTTGTTGAAAATTCATCTCTGTTGGTAGAAAATATTTTTATGTCGAAAGTTCAATCATTATATTTTTCGTTGGGAATTCATATTGAAATTTGAACGGCATTGTTAAAAATTCATTTCATTGGTTAAGGTTTATTTCTTTAGTTGAAAATTTAACCATTTTGTTAAAAATTATTTTTGTTGAATTTTCTAAACATTTAGCATTTAGTTGGAAATTTTTCTGCTTTGGGTGAAAATTTAACTATTTTATTGAAAACTAGTCTTTTTTAGTAGAAAAGTAATTTCAGTAGTTAAAACTTTATCTTCTTGGTTAAAAATACATTTCTTTGTCTGAAGATCCGGTTTTTTGTGCTAAAAATTTATTTTTGTTACTGAGCATTTAATTATTTTATTTTTCGTTTTAAATTTACATATTTTGCTTGAACATTCATGTATTTTGTTGAAAATTAATTCGTTTAATTAAATATTTAACTATTCTAGGGTGGAAATTCAAATATTTCGATTAAAAAAATCATAGTTTTAGTTAAAGGTTCATCAATTTAGTTAAAAATTCGTTTATTTAACAGGAAATTTAAATATTTCATTTTTGGGTTGAAAACTTAGCCGTTTTGAAACAAATCTGAACTTCTTCGTTGAAAATTCATCTTCTTCGTTGAAAATTTAACTATTTCGTTGAAAATTTATTTGATTTGGGTACAAATTTTCGTTAAAAACTCATTTCCTGGGTTGAATATTTGTCATTTTTGTTGGTTGAAAATTTATTTTTCTCATTGAAAATTGAACTATTATACTTTGGTTTGAAAATTAATCTTTTTTATTAGAAAATTCATTTATTTTATCAAAAATGTGTCTTTTTTATTGAAGATTTACAATTTTACTTTAAATTAAATTCTTTGGTTAAAAAATGAACTGTTTTGTTAAAAATTTGTTTCTTTTAGAATCAAATTAATAACTATTCTATTTTTTCTTGAAATTTAAAAAAAATTGAAATTCAACATTTCGCATAAGAGTGTCTTCTTCATTGACTGAGAAATAATTTTATTGTTTGTTTATTCTTCAGTCAATGATGAAGATACATTTTCAAAATTCTTTAAAAAAGTATTAAATATTTTGAATCGTCTGAAATTTAGCAAAATCTCAAAAAATTTGATAGAGCCCCTTGAAAACAATAAAATTATTCTTCAGTCAATGAAGAAGATACATTTTCAAAATTCTTTTAAAAATTATTGTAATAAATATTTTGAATCTTCTGAAATTTAGCAAAATCTCATCAAATCCGATAGAGGCCCTTGAAAACAATCAAATTATTCTTCAGTCAATAAAGATGACAATCTCATCCGAAATATATATATAAAAACAAACATGTACAAAAATATATATACAAATTTATTGTTTGGTTCAGAATTCAACTAATTTGTTGAAAATTCGTATTTTTTTGTTTAATTCAGCTGTTTTTGATTGAAAATTAAAATATTTTGTCGTGAAAATATCAACTATTATACTTCTTGTTGAGAATTTTTTTATTGATTATTTATTACTTTGCTTGAAAATTAATTTTTTAACTGAAAATTTAGTTCTTCGATTTTTTCTTCAAATCTGATCTTTTTTATTTGAAAACTCAATTGTTGCTGAAAGTTAATGTATTTTATGTATGTCTTGCATAATTTTTGGATAACCCGTTATAAGATTCTGTGTGACTGTTATTAAAAGTGTCGAAAATAAGTTTAGAAACAATAATTTTTTTGCATTTACATTATTGATCTCCTAGATGTACTTTTTTTATATCTGAAAGTAAAATTAATAACCATGATTTTATTTAGACAAAAATATGTGGCATACCAAGTGAAAAAGGCCAAAAAACTATTGTAATTGCGTAAAAATAGCAGTAGCATTTAGACTATTATGTACAAACATAAAATCTGTTTTTTATTTCTATCTACTAGTAAGTGAGGTTTGAAAAAAATGGTAGCAAGTTGAAAGAAAGTTTTCTGAGGAAGATTCTCCTGAGTTTCTCTGGAATTGGTTATTATTATCCCGGAAGCGGAATCGCGAGGGCGGAAGGCTATCTGGTGAAATTAGAATTAGAATTTAGCCTGCCGAGAGCACCGTGTCGTGGATCTCTAAAGATAGCCATAAGGCATGAGTTTTCGTACGATTCTTGTTCCGCTACCGTGCCACAGACCCAGACTGAAGAATAAATTGCATTCTTCGAATACTTGCGAAATATTTGACGAAGGGAGAAAGTAGATCCTCCTTTCGTACTTGCTTATGCTCCTTACTTTCTTATTTGATTTCTGTTATTTTATTACCTCCGTGTCATTTTTTTTGCACTTCTTCTCTCCAGTTCCATGCATCGACGTTCTTATCGAAAATAGAATCTCAGTCCGAAAAGAATCTTCATCCTATAAGTACCATTCCCATCGAATAAAATTGTCAAGTATGTAATAGTCGTTACTCTGTAAAGATTGCGATCTTAATCCTCTCTTAACCTTTTCAAAATATATATTTCACGATACATTGATAAGTATTATAAATGATTTCCTTAAATTTAATTCTTTCCGATTTTATTTAACTTTCTTTTCCTGCCTACAGGAAAGCCACTATAGTTAATTTTATAAAGGAAAGGCCACGAGTCACTTTAGTCCATCTCAGTTTTTATTTTAACTCAGGAAAAAATAAAATTTAATTAATCTATGTATGAAGTTTGTAGTAATCTATGGTATGAAAGTCCCCAATTCCTCTGATCCAACTACTTTTGTTTAAAAGTTCGTTATTTTGGGATGGAAATTCGATTGCAATATTGCTAGTTCAGAATTCATCTTTGTTGGTTACAAACTTTATCATAATGTTTGAAGGTTTAATTACTTTATTAAAAATTTAACTCTTTTCCTAAAAAGCTAAATTTTTTGTCGAGCATTCAACTGTGTTGTTGAAAATTTGCCTTTTTGGATAGAATAAACTTTTTTTCTTCAAAATTTATACTTCTGGGCTAAAAATTCCACTATTTTGTGAAAAATACGTCACTTTTACTTGAAAGTTCCACCATTTAGTTGTAACACTGTTCACAAATTGTTAAACTCCGTTTAATGTTTCTCCTTGAAGAAATTTTGTCGTTGAGATTTCAACATTTTTATTTGAAAAATCAACGACTTAGTTGACATTGGAACTACTTTCTTTATTTTCATTTTATTCTTTGTTAAAGATTCATCATCGTTATAAAAAATTCATTTGTTTGGTTGTGAATTTAACTATTTTGTTAAAAAGTAGTTTAGTTTTTGTTGAAAATCAATTTCTCTGACTGAAAATTTAACTATTCCATTTTTTATTGAAACGTGATGTGTTTAGCTGAAAATTCAAGTATTTGGGTTAAAAATTCATGTCTTTCTTGAAAATTCATCTTTTTATTAAAAAAATAATCTTTTTTAAAAAATTCATATTTTTGAGTCAACAATTCAACTGTTTTGTAAAAAAGTTGTCTTTTTGTTTTGAAAATTGAACAATTTAGTTGAATTTCTTTTCTTTCTTGGCTGAAAAATCTGTCTTGCTAAAAAATGGTTTAAAATTGAACTTTTTTGTGGAATTCATCTTTTTTGGTTACAAATGTTATCATAATGTTTTAAGGTTTAATTACTTTATTAAAAATTCAATTGTTTTCCTAACAAGCTAAATTTTTTGTCGAGCATTCAACTATATTTTGTTGAACATTTGTCTTTTTGGATAGAATAAACTTTTTTTCTTCAAAATTTATACTTCTGGGCTAAAAATTCCACTATTTTGTGAAAAAATCGTCACTTTTACTTGAAAGTTCAACTATTTAGTTGTAAAAGCAAAAGTTGTAAAAGCTGTTTCGTCGAAAATGTAACTATTTGTTTGAAAAATCATCTTTATTGGTTGTAAATTAGCGTTTTTAGTTGGAAATTCATCTTTTCGGGATTAAAAGTCAAATGTTTTCGAAAACGCTCGACTTGTGTGCTCAAAACCTCAACTATTTTTATAAAAATGTGTCACTTTCGGCAGAAAATTATTCTTTTTTTTGGTTTTAAACTTAACTATTTAGTTGAAAGTTTAGCTTTCTTGGTTGAAAATTAAATTTTTTTATTGAAAATTCATCTCTTTTCTGCTGAAAATTTCACCTTTTTGTTAACTTTGAAGTTAACAATTAATAATCTGTTGTAGCGAGAATGTAACCTATTTTGTTAAAAATTAATTGTTTTATTGAAAGATTCATAATTTTAGTTGGAAATTTAGCCCTGGTTTAAAATTGAACTATTTTGTTAAAAATTAATTTTTTTTAACGGAAAATTTAACGATTCCATTTTTGATCGACAATTTATCTTTTTTCTGTAAACACTTTAACTTTTTGATTGAAAATTCATGCACACGTATTTTGTTGGGGATTAGTTGAAAAATTGAAACTTCATTTATTCTGTTGAAAATTCGTCTTTCGGTGAAAAATTTATTTTTTTAGTTAAAAATGAATGTTTTTGATTAAAAAATTAAACTATTTGGTTAAAAGTTGATATATTTAATTCAAAAAGCAACTGTTTACTTAAAAATTAACATTCTGATTTGGTTGAGGATTCAACTTTTTTTTTAATATTCGTCTGTTTTCGATATTAACTATAAAATTTCTATCGAGAATTCATATTTTTCCGTTGAAATTGAAACTAGTTTCTTGAGAAATTACTTTTTTTTGGTTAAGATTGATGATTCTAGAGGAGAATTTATAGTTGCTTGAACATTCAACTATTTTCTGAAAAATTCTTTGTCTTTATTTAACTGGAAATGTAACTATTATTTAGTTGATAATTTATATATTTTGTCGAAATTAGTGTTTTTTTTTAGTATAAACTCATTCTTCTTGGTTGAAAATCCATATATTTTTTAGAAGTTGCAATTTTTTTACTTGAAAGTTAAAAAATATAAAAGTGCTTCAAATTGAATTCGCAGGGTGGTACCTGTCTTATTTTATTTAAAAGAATTTATCCAATTCTTATTCCCCCATTTTGGTGAAAAATCGCCATATTTTTACCCTGATTTGTAACTTAAATTATTATACTATTATATAATAATTTTCTGGTTTTGTAGTTCCTATGTTTAAACATAGTAAAGTAAATACTTAATAGAATATTAATTATGTTAACGGAGCTCCTCTTTTTTGTGAACTGTATAGTCACTTTAAATCATTATTGATCTTATATTAGTCCCTTTTAATCATTTTTTATTTTATATTAGTCACTTTTTCAACTTTTTTCCAAGTACATTAGCCTGTGGCAGCCTATTGTATAATATTTCTTATGAGGGGAGAAAGTAGAGCTAGGAAACGATGAGTCAAGAAAAAGAGTTGAAATAATTTTTTTTAGCCTTACTTGCAATTAGAGAAGGTAGTATAAGTCATTAGCGAGAATTGTTGGAAGTTCGAAACGATTTACAATGAACTTGCGTAAGGATCATCGACACTTTGCAGGAAATTGAACTAGCCTAGCCTTCTCTTTGTGTTTTGTGTTTTTTCCGTGTTTTATAGCTAGAGTCGTAAACATCAAAGTAGAAGTAGATACAATTATTTTCCCATAAAACTTTTCTTACCTTAACATTTAATGTTCTTGTTGCGTAATAATGATTTAGGAGAACAAAAAGATACAAAGAAAAATAGTTTGAAGTATACAGTTTCAAGTTATAAAAGATTGTAATATTCTTACTGTTTCTGTATCTATATATGATTAAATGATTTAGAAAATCTAGATAATAGTATATAACAATTTATTTTCCAAAAAAGTTAGTTTTTGTATTTTTATAATGTATAAGTATGCTTAAGAAATTATATTTTGTCAAAAAAAAAGTACGGTTAGAAATCATCCATAGTCTCGAAGCGATGTATGCTAGTGGCATGTTAATTAATCATGCACGCGAACGTGCATTGTCAACCACATTGAAATTTGCATTTTTATCAATTAAAAAGAATGTTAAATTTTTTCTTCATTTATAAAGAAGTTTCGCAATTAGATTTAAGCTTCCCAGTTCGAAACCATCCCCATTTGCATACAGAAATTGACATTTGTCATAATAAATTTTTCATCCAAAAATATGAAAGAACTTTCGAAAATGTACACACTGAAAAAATGTGTTTAAGTAGCTTGTCGAAGCGTGCTTAAATTGGTTTAAAAAATTCGAATATTAAATTAAATAGCGAAAATATCAATAGCTTGAAAATTCAACAATTTTGTTCATTTGATTTCTTCCTTTACAGAAAAATCTTTTTTGGTAGAAAATTAAACTCTTTTATTAAAAATTCGTCTTTGGTTAAAAATAAAAAACCTTAGTAGAAATTCCATCTTTTTGGTTATAAATGCACCTGTTTAGCTGAAAATTAATCGGTTTGGTTTAAGAATTCAACTATTTGGTTGAAAATTAACTTTAATGTTGAAAATTGATATTTTCAGGTTAAACATTCAATTGTTTTGAAGAATATTTATTATTTTATCTTAAAATTTCAATTATTTGGTTGAAAGATCAACTCTTTGGTTGAAATTTAATTTTTTTGATGCACCTTGATACGTGCGTTTTTCAGAAATTATTCGGTCGGTTAGTTTGATTCAACTTTTTGTTTCGAGAATATTTGGTTTTGGTAGATAATTTAAATATTTTGTTCAAAATTTATCTTTTTTTGGTTGAAATATCAACTGTCCAATTTTTCTTCGAGAATGAATATTTATTTGTTCGAAACTAAACTATTTATTTGAAAGTTGACTTAATATGCTAAAACCAATTTTTTGTATTGAATATTGATCATTTAAGATGAATTTGCATATCCTTCATAGAAAAAAAAATATTCAGTTGAAAATTGGCCTTTTTTAGTCAAAAATTGAATAATTGTATTACAGAGCTAGATAACAAACATTTTTTCGAAAATGGGTTTATTGCATAAAGTTTCTGTTAGAATTCTAAATTTATGATACAATAATAAAAAAAAATGTAGTTAAAACTTAGAAAATCGAGTGAATTACTTTCAATGAAAATTAATTATGTAAGGGGTTTGAAAAATAATTTTAAAAATATCTTATAATTTATTATTGAAGAAATGTTATTTATTGTAAATTTTTTTATTTTTGTTAATAAATGATTGGCATATATTCTATTCAATGAATCAAACCCTTTACATAACCAATTTTCATGGAAACTAATTTCACTTTTTCGAAGCTATCAAAATTATAAATAAATTGATTTTTTGAAACAACTATTATAAAAACGAGCTGCTAGGATGTCACTCAATATGGATTCTGACTCTACTGATGATTGAAAATTATTCTGTCCATGTAGCATTAGTGCTTCCTTCACGTCGTGAATAATTAAAAATTATAATAATAATTAATTAATCAATAATTAATAATTAATAATAATAATTTCACGCTGTGAAATTGTGAATTCAAAATTCTTGGACATTTTACTCTGAATTGGGTCACTTTTTTAGATCAAAACTTTTCTCGTCCTCATTAAGAAACTCAATATCTGGGCCTAGGGAGAAAGTTTTTATTTTTTATTTAAGCTAAAGATTTTGTTTTTTATTGCAATCCGCAGATGAGCTTGTTCCTATTTTTGATCAGCGTCACTTTGAGACTGTCAACTGACACATCTTTTTCTTCGAAAATAAATAACCTTTTCTAATTAAGTTTTTACGGACTTGAATCAGCAATATGTTATCTTGAAAGTCAGTTTTTGTCTTATCTTTAAATGATAATTTCGATTTTACAGAATTTTTTTTCGCTTTCCTAAAAAATTACGATTTTTTGGTATCTAGTGCTGTGTTGTCATCCTTCAATTAAGCTTCTTATATGAAAATTCATATTTTTTGTTGAAAATTCAAATGTTTGTTTAAAAATTCATCTATTGTGTTGAAAATACCATATTTTCATATGAAATCTTAGGAATTTAATGAGTCTAAAATTGAATTTATAATAGCAGTCACAATGTGAAATTGAGTAGACACCCTGTTAACGCAAGATGAGTAGGTGTGTATAAAAAGCCCTGATATTGATCTTTGTGTCCGTAATTTATTTAAAAGTACAAACTCCAGTGTATATATATATATATATATATATAAGTGAAGCTTTAAGGCACATTTTTAATTGGTCATTTTGTTCGCAGACGGAGGAGCCATGGCGGATGATCGAAGCACCCCCCAGGGTGTTATCACCCCGGCACAAACGGTGAGTACTTTCTTTTCTTTCGTCGCAACTAAGTACTTCCCTTATTTTTTTTCTTTGCCTACTTTAACCCCTCTTACTTTCCCCTCTTGTCCTGTTCACTAACAGCTCCTTCACATAAAAGAGACACAATCACGAGGGACAAAATTAACTAAACAAAAGGAAACACTCACCAAGGGGCACCGATCCCTGGAGCTATTCACATTCTGAAGATGGGAGGTTCTCCTGGTACCGATGTACTTTAAACGAAAGAAGCAGTCACGAGAGGTGCTTACACGCGAAACTGGCCTCGTTTATGGTAAATCGTTCTTATATTGAAAATAGAATTTACCGAAAAAAATTTAATCTTTACAGCGATTACAGAGTAATGTTTACCTACAAGAAAAAATACCTTCACGTGTTAAGATTTACCCATCGCATTAGAAATGGTTACAATCACAATTCCGTTAAATCTTGTTTTGTTCCTGTGCCAAAAAATTGTTGCGGATATTAGGAGGGTGTGATTTGTTCTTTTCAAAAGCTAAGGCTTACTAAATTTCATCAAATTTGAAGAGGAACAATTTTGTTAAATATGTTCATCTACAGTAGGGGGCATCCAAACTTAAAAAGTTTAAAACATATAAAAATAATATAAAAGTGTTTAAAGTCTTTTTTTTAGTGTCTAGGCTCGTAATCTCCCCAAAAATTATTTCCAAGTTTAATCTGATGAAGTGTATATTTCTTAATTATTTAAGTTGTATACTTTGACAATAATCCCATATGAGCTTTTTTCAGTATAAAAATAATAACAAACAAATCCTTGAAATTCGAAGAAAAAGTCAGCTTTATTCGTAATCTTTAGTTTTGAAGATCAAATATATATATTTTTTAAATAAATGCTCATGGTCAATGAAAAGGGCTTTAAAGTTTTATCGAAGTTGTAGTAATCAAGATTTTTTTCATTAATATTAAAAAAGTTACAAAAGAAATCCTAAAATTTCACCTCTTCCTTCTCTGTAAATATTTATTAAAATTACAAAACAAAAAGTTAGGGTCCGATCGGAGGCTTATTGTGGGTTTAAAAGGTACAGCCAGTCGTCTATTTCCCTCATATCTTGCCCCCCCCCCCCCCCTTTTTTCCCCAAACCCCCCTAACCCCCCAATTTTAGAAATTTTTTTTTTTTTTCCTTTTTTTTTTTTTTAGGTGCTTTTCTTAAAATTTTTTTTTTTTTTTTTGTTTTTTTTTTATAAAAAAAAATTTTTTTT
>JAAAKG020134635.1:0-13778 GCA_010014905.2 Druon quercuslanigerum | reverse complement strand
GTAGAAAGTGAAACTTATTGTTTAAAAAATGTATTTTTGTATATTAAAAAACAACTGTTTGGTTGATAATTTTTGAATTATATTGAAAATTCATCTTTTTTGGTAGTAAATTAATCTATTTGTTAAAAATTCTTCTTTTATCGTTAAAAATTCAAGTTGTTCGTTAAAAATGCAATTTTTTGTTTAGACTTCTGAATTTTCTTAAAAATTCGTCTTTTTTGGTAATAAATTAATCTTTTTGTTTAAAAATTCATCTTTTTCAGTTGAACGTTAAAATTTTTGGTTGAAAATTCCTAAATTTTCTTAAAAATTTGTTTTTTTTCTGTAGAAAATTTAACTTTTTGTTTAAAAATTCATCTTTTGTTAGTTAAAAATTCAAATGTGTTTGTTTGAGAATTCTTGAATGTTGTTAAAAATTCGTCATTTTTTCGTACTAAATTAATCTTTTGATTTAAAAATTAATCGTTTTTAGTAGAAACTTCAACTTGTTGGTTCACCATTCTTGAGTTATGTTCAAAAATTTTTTTATTAGAAAGTTTAACTTATTGTTTAAAAAATGTATTTTTTTATTCTAAAAAACAACTTTTTGTATAAAAATCGTTGAATAATATGCAAAATTCGTCTTTTTTGGTAGTAAATTAATATTTTTCTTTAAAAATTCATCTTTTTCGTTAAAAATTCGTCTTTTTGGTAGTAAATTAATCGTTTTGTTCAGAAATTCGTATTTTTTAGTTGAAAATTAAACCTTTTGATTGAGAATTCTTAAATTTTCTTCAAAACTCGTTTTCTCTCGGTAGAAAATTAAACTTTTTGTTTAAAAATTAATCTTTTTTTAGTTGAAAATTCAACTTTTTGTGTGTCAATTCTTGAATGTTGTTAAAATTTGTCTTTATTTGCACTTCATTAATTTTTTAATTTGAAAATTAATTATTTTTTATAGAAACTTCAAGTTTTTGGATCAGAATTCATGAATTATTTCAAAATTTTTCTTCAGTGGAAAGTTAAACTTATTGTTTAAAAATGAATTTTTTTTATCTGAAAAAAAAATTGTTTCGTTGAGAATTCTTGAATTATATTGAAAATTTATCTGTTTTTGGTAGTAAATTAATATTTTTGTTTAAAATTTCATCTTTTTTTGTTAAAAATTCAACTTTTTGGTTAAAAATGATTAAATTTTGTTAAAAATTCAATTTTTTCGTGTAGAATTCTTGAGTTTCGTTAAAAGTTCGAATTTTTGGTAATCATTTAATCTATTTGTTTAAAATTCTTCTTGTATTGTTATAAATTCTTTTTTTTTGTAGTAATTTAATCTTTTTGTTAAAAAATTCATCTTTTTTAGTTGAAAATTAAACCTTTTGATTGAGAATTCTTAAATTTTCTTCAAAACTCGTTTTCTCTCGGTAGAAAATTAAACTTTTTGTTTAAAAATTAATCTTTTTTTAGTTGAAAATTCAACTTTTTGTGTGTCAATTCTTGAATGTTGTTAAAATTTGTCTTTATTTGCACTTCATTAATTTTTTAATTTGAAAATTAATCGTTTTTAGCAGAAACTTTAACTTTCTGATTCAGAATTCTTGAATTTTGTTCAAATTTTTTTTTCGAGTAGAAAGTGAATCTTATTGTTTAATTATGCATGTTTTTTATTTTTAATAAAACTACTGTTTGGATGAGAATTCTTGAATTATATTACTTTTTGGTTTAGAATTCTTCAATTTTTCTTAAAAATTTGTTTTTGATTTGTAGAAAATGAAAAGTTTTGTTTAAAAACTCATATTTTGAAGTCATTAATTAAAAAAATAATCGTTTTTAGTAGAAACTTCAACTTTTTGGTTCATAATCCTTGAATCTTATTCAAAATTTTTTTCTGTAGAAAGTGAAACTTATTGTTTAAAAAATGTATTTTTTTTTATTCTAAAAAACAACTGTTTGGTTAAGAATCGTTGAATAATATTGAAAATTCGTCTTTTTTGGTAGTAAATTCATATTTTTGTTTAAAAATTCGTATTTTTTTTTTGTTAAAAATGCAACTGTTTGGTTGAGACTTCTTGAATTTTTTTAAAAATTCGTATTTTTTGGTAGTGAATTAATCTATTTGTTCAAAAATACATATTTTTTAGTTAAAAACTAAACTTTTTGGTAAAGAATTCTTAAATTTTTTAAAAATTTGTATTTGATGTGTACAAAATGAAAGTTCTTGCTTAAAAACTCATCTCTTGAAATTCATTAATTTAAAAATCTTCAACTTCAACTTTTTGTTTAGAATTCTTGAATTTTGTTCCAAATTTTTTTCAGTAGAAAGTGTATTTTATTGTTTAATTATGGATTTTTTTATTCGAAAAAACCACTGTTTGGTGGAGAATTCTTGAATTATATTGAAAATTCGTCTTTTTTGGCAGTAAATTAATATTTTTGTTTAAAAATTTAAATTTTTGGTTAAACATTGTTAAATTTCGTTAAAAATTCGTATTTTTTGATAGTCGATTAATGTATTTGTTTAAATTTCTTCTTTTTGCGTTAAAAATTCAAATTATTCGTGAAAAATGCAAGTTTTTGGTTTAGAATTCTTGAATTTCGTTGAAAATCCGTCTTTTTTTGGCAGTAAATTAATATTTTTGTTTAAAAATTCATCTTTTTTTCAAAATTCGTATTTTTTGTTAGTCAATTAATCTCTTTGTTTAAACTTCTTTTTTGCGTTTAGAACTCTTGAATTTCGTTAAAAATTCGTCTCTTTTAGTAGTGAATTCTGAAATTTTCTTAAAAATTCCTTTTTGACCTGTAGAAAATTAAAGTTTTTGTTTAAAAATTATTCCTTTGAAATTCGTTAATTTAAAAATTCTTTGTTTTTGTAGAAACTTCAACTTTCATTCTTATTGTTTAAAAAATTTAATTTTTAAAATAACTGTTTAGTTGAGAATTTTTGAATTATATTAAAAATTCGTCTTTTTTGGTAGTAAATTAGTATTGTTTGAAAATTCCACTTTTTGGTTAAAAATGTTTAAATTTCGTTAAAAAAAATCGTGTTTTTTGGTAGTCAATTAATCTATTTGTTAAAAATTCTTCTTTTATCGTTTAAAATTCAAGTTGTTCGTTAAAAATGCAATTTTTGGTTTACACTTCTTGAATTTCATTAAAAATTTGTCTTTTTTGGTAATAAATTAATCTTTTTGTTTAAAAACTCATCTTTTTTAGATAAACTTTTAAATTGTTGGCTGGGAACTTCTAAATTTTCTTAAAAATTCGTTTTCTCTCTGTAGAAAATAAAAATTTTGTTTAAAAATCAATTTTTTTTGTTGTTAAAAATTCAACTGTTTGTTTGAGAACTCTTGAATTTGGTTAAAAATTCGTCTCTTTTTCGTACTAAATTAATTTTTTGATTTGAAAATTGATCGTTTTTAGTACATAATTCATAATTTTTTAATTTGAAAATTAATTATTTTTAATAGAAACTTCAAGTTTTTGGATCAGAATTCATGAATTTTGTTCAAATTTTTTTTTCGAGTAGAAAGTGAATCTTATTGTTTAATTATGCATGTTTTTTATTTTTAATAAAACTACTGTTTGGATGAGAATTCTTGAATTATATTACTTTTTGGTTTAGAATTCTTCAATTTTTCTTAAAAATTTGTTTTTGATTTGTAGAAAATGAAAAGTTTTGTTTAAAAACTCATATTTTGAAGTCATTAATTAAAAAAATAATCGTTTTTAGTAGAAACTTCAACTTTTTGGTTCATAATCCTTGAATCTTATTCAAAATTTTTTTCTGTAGAAAGTGAAACTTATTGTTTAAAAAATGTATTTTTTTTATTCTAAAAAACAACTGTTTGGTTAAGAATCATTGAATAATATTGAAAATTCGTCTTTTTTGGTAGTAAATTAATATTTTTGTTTAAAAATTCATCTTCTTTGTTAGAAATTCCACTTTTTGGTTAAAAATGGTTAAATTTCGTTAAAAATTCGTCTTTTTTGGTAGTGATTTTGTCTTTTTTTTCAAAAATTCATCTTTTTTAGTTGAAAATTAAACCTTTTGTTTGAGAATTCTTAAATTTTCTTCAAAATTCGTTTCCTTTCGATAGAAAATTAAACTTTTTGTTCACAAAAATTTTTTTGTTTTGTTAAAAATTCAACTGTTTGTATGAGAATTCTTGAATTTTGTTAAAAATTCGTCTTTTTTCGTACTAAATTAATCTTTTGGATTTTAAAATTAATCTTTTTTAATAGAGACTTTAACTTTTTGGTTCAGAATTCATGAGTTATTTCAAATTTCATTTTCCAGTGTAAAGTTAAACTTATTGTTTACAAATGTTTTTTTTATTTGCAAAAAAAACTGTTTGTTTGATAATTTGTGAATTATATTGAAAATTCTTTTTTTTGGCAGTAAATTAATATTTTTGTTTAAAAATTCATCTTTTTTTGTTGAATATTAAACCTCTTAATTAATTATTAAACATTAAAATTATACCTATTCATTAAGATTTGTAATTCTTAAATTTTCTTTAAAATTCGTTTTCTCTCGGTAGAAAACTAAACTTTTTGATTAAAAATTCAACTGTTTGTTTGTGAATTCTTTAATGCTGTTAATTATTGGTCTTTTTTTGCACTAAATTAATTTTTTAATTTGAAAATTATTCGTTTTTAGCAGAAACTTCAACTTTCTGATTCAGAATTCTTGAATTTTGTTCAAATTTTTTTCCAGTTGGAAGTTAAACTTATTGTTTAAAAATGTTTTTTTGTTATTTGTATAAACAACTGTTTGGTTGGGCATTCTTGATTAATATTAAAAATTCGTCTTTTTTGGTAGTAAATTAATCTTTTTGTTTAAAAATTCATCTTTTTTAGTTGAAAATTAAAGTTTTTGGTTGAGAATTCTTAAATTTTCCTAAAAAATTGTATTCGATTGGTAGAAAATTAAACTTTTTATTTAAAAATTCATCGTTTCAAATTCATTTATATGAAAATTAATCTTTTTTAGTAGAAACTTCAACTTTTTTGTTTACAACTTCATCCTTTATCGTTAAAAATACAGGTTGTTCGTTAAAAATGCAATTTTTTGGTTCAGAATGCTTAAATTTCCTTTAAAAATTTTTTACAGAAAAAACGAATTGTTAATTAAATAGTTTAATTTTGGTTGAGAGATTAATTTTTAAATAAAATTATGTATTTTGAAAAACTAATTTTTAGTAGAAAATTTTACAAAATTTCCAAAAAAAGGGCAAAAAAACAGAAAGTTTTTGAGGCAATTTTTAAATAATTCTAGAAGGTTTTGAAGATTTTTGCAAGTTTTCAAGAGAATGCACAAATTTTTTTAAGATTTCTGGAAAAAATTTTAATTATTTTTCATTCGGCAAAATTGATTTTAAAGAAAGTGTAAAAACATTTTTAAAGTGTTTAAAAGATTTAAAGAAATAATCTGGGAGATTTTAATTTAATTTTTTTTATTTTACGTGATTTAAAAAAATATATTGAAAAATTTTATCATCTTAAATGATATTCAGAAGTAATTTTTTTAAACCGTTTTAGATTTTTAAAAAATTGTAAATAAAAAAATTGTATTGCGAATGCCAGAGAGTTATATAATTTTACACTTTAAACATTCTAAATTAATTAATTTTTAATTGATAATTTAAAAAATTAATGAATCTAAAATGGGACATCGTTAAAATAGAAGAATGGTCATTTGCCAATCTTCCTAATTAAACTATTTAAAAATCTTAAAAATTGAAGAATTTTCAATTTAAAATATGTAAAATTTAATAAATTTGAATTTCATAATAAAAATTGTTTAATTTTAAGTCGTGAATTTGAATCATTGGAAAATACGAATTAAAAATAATAATGGAAAACTGTAAAATATTTTAAAGAGTTAAAAATAATCTAGATTTTTGATGATTCAGAAACAAAATTTTAAAAGCTTTTTAGGAATTTTGAAATTATTCAAGAAGATCCCCAATTTTTTTAAGATTGCTAAAAAGATTTTTATTTTGTTTTATTTTTTTAAATTAATTTTAAAGAGAAAATTCAATTTCTTTTCAAATATTTTAAACTATTTTTAAATAATTTTAAAAAAATCAATAACATTTTGCGGCAATTTTAAAATAATTCTAGAAGCTCTTTTAAAATCTTGAAAATTTATTAAGAAACCAAGAAAATTTACTAATGATTCCTGGATGAATTTTAAATAATTTTTTGTTTAAAAAATTAAATTTTAAAGAAAATCTCGAAACACTTTAAAAGATTAAGAAGATTTTAACAAATACAAATATTTTCTTAAGATTCCAGGGCAAATTTTTAATTATTTCTTTTAAATTAATTTTTAAGGTGAAATTTAAAAATTCAAAACCTTCTAAAAAATTTTGGCAACAGATTTTTGAATTTTTTAAGGCCTTTTTCGAATTAAGTATATTTAAAAAATTGGAATTATTATAAATGACAACAAAGCAATTATTTCTTAATTAAAAAATATCTTTTTTTCAGCTAGAATAACTTTCAAAAGTATAATGTTTTCCAATAAAACCTTTTAACCTGAAATTAGAATAAAAAGCTATGAGTTATTTTCTTTTAATAATAAAATAATTTTTTGAATTTTTTTCTTTTGTTAAACATTAATTTCTTTAACTGAGAAATAAAGTATTTGATTTTTGGTAAACAAATTATTTTTTTAAGTTAATAAAATTTATGTATTTTGTTGAAAAATCGTATTTCTTGGTCAAAATGATTTTTTTAAGTTAAAAATTGATTCTTTTTTCTGAAAATTTAACTGTTTCAGGTAAAAATTCCTTATTTTAGTTCAAAATTCAGGTTCAAAAATTATTAATTTTTTGAAAAAATAGATTTTTTAAATGATAATTTGACTATTCCATTTTTGTTTGACAATTGATTCTTTTTAATTCAAAGTTCAATTATTTGATTGAAAACTGGTATTTTTGAGTTAAAAATTTAACTATTTAATTAAACAAATTTTTTAGGTCAAAACTGAACTACTTATGTAGTTGGAACTTGAAATCTTTTGTTTTAAGTTATTTTTGCTTTGAAATTCAACTACGTAATTGAAAATCGAACTCTTTTGTTAATTTTTTTTTAAAATGTAAATTCATCTTTTTGGTTCAAAATTGATCAAAATTGATTCAATTGATCAATGTTTAAACTACCTGCTGAGATACTTAATACTAAGTTTTTAAAATGAAACATACAAATAAAATTCTAAAATTTTAATATTCTGAAATTATTTGAATACTAATAGTATCGTTATACAGTTTTGCGTTTAACATTATTCTGAATACATCTCAAAAATTGAATTTTAATGGACTTTAGCATCTAAAATCCTGTACCGTCTGCAGCCGGATTTTTATTAGAAGCGCTCGCATTCGCCCGAAAATTTGGTCAGAGGAGTGAAAAACTGCAGAAAAATCTCCTGAGTGTAGCCGGTGACCGAAATACGAGTTTACGGAACTAATATATCCTGCATAAGTGTTGTACCACCATTATGCCAGGCCTGAATTCTAGAAAATAATAAATAATATAATATAATAATATAATAATAAATAATAATAAATTTTGAAGAAACTTACACGTCTTGAACTTTGCTGCAAATATTGTTATGAATTGCATGTGCAACGTCTGATTGATCTACTTCCTCAGTGCAGAATTTTTTGACCAATTTTTGCGATAATTGAAACAACGTGGCATCATCTCGGCACTTTTGGAATTTCTCGATGTAGTTTTTAGGTTTTAAGTACTCTGAGAAATAATAATTTCGTAATGGAGTCGGCGGAGTATATAATTCTCGTATGTGACAAAATCTTTTGTACAGAGTTGAAGTCAGAATTTGCCCAATAGGTTCCTGTATTATTTTTGGAGAGGGTTGACCCAAAATATTTCCAGAATAACCTTTTTATTTTAAAAATAAGAAATGAGTGATAAAATCGTCATTATGAGTGGTAATATTGTCTCTCAGTCGGGAAACTCGAAACGGAAGCAGTCAGTTCTATTTAAACCATTTCCAGTTTGAATGCATAATATTGCGCAATATACTCGACTGAGTACTCGCGAACTGCGCAAGGCATTTTAGATTTTCCTGTTGGATATGTTGTACTGACTTCTTACAAATATTTTAAACTCAAAATTAAAATCCCTTATCGGTCCCCTTTCAAAATAACCTATTTCAGTAGATACATCAACCTGACAGTGCCATTTTGTCAAATTGAAATTTCTATTACCCTATAATTAAGGACTCATTTAGGGCTAATTTAATGACCAAAACTCAAATTTAATGCTCTCCGCAAATTTAATCTTGCGCTGATTTTCTACAAAAAAATTTAAGCTCAAAATTAAAATCCTTTATAGGCCCCTTTTTCAGATAAGGCCCTATTTCTGCCATTAGTGTGAGTTTTACTGGGAAAAGACTTTCGTTTTTAGATTTTTTCCAAATAACTTATTTCAGTCCCAAAATTTAATAGCCCTTCGAGCCCTTTTCCACGGAAGGTCCTTTTTCTGCAATTCTTACTAAGAAAAGCCTAGAGAAAGTGTTCCACACTGCCTTTCTTTTTTAGATTTTCTCAGAATAACTTATTTCAGTCGGAAAAATAAATAGACCCTTTTCTGCAATTTTTGCAAGTTTTACAGGAAAAGCCTACTGAAAGTGTTCAACTGCCCTTCTTTTTTACATTTTCTCAGAATAACTTATTTCAGTCCCGAAATTAAATAGAGCCTTTGATCCCTTCTCCAGTAAAAGCCCTTTTCCTGCAATTTTTTCGAGTTTTACTGAGAAAAGCCCAGTGAACTTGTTCCAAACAGCCTTTCGTTTTTTACACATTTTCAGAATAACTTATTTTAGTCCCAATATTAAATATGCTCTTTCAGCCCTTTTCCAGGTAAGGCCCTTTTTTTACAATTTTTGCAAGCTTTAGTAGGAAAAGCCTGCTGAAAGTGTTCCAAACTGCTCTGCTTTTTTACATTTTCTCAGAATAACTTATTTAGGTCCCACAATTAAATAAACCCTTTGAGCCCTTTACTAGTAAATGCCCTTTTCCTGAAATTTTTGTAAGTTTTACAGGAAAAGCCTTCTGAAAGTGCTCAACTGTCCTTCTTTTTTACATTTTCTCAGAATATCTTATTTCAGTCCCGAAATTAAATAGGCCCTTTGAGCCCTTTTTCAGACAAGGGCCTTTTTTGCAATTTGTGCAAGTTTTATAAGGAAGAAAGGCCCAGTGAACGTGTTCCAAACTGCTTTTCAATTTTTATTTTCTCAGAATAACTTATTTCAATCACAAAACTTAATAGGCCCTTTGTGCCCTTTTCATGGTGAGGCGCTTTCTCTCTCATTTTTCCGAGTTTTACTGAGAAAAGCCTAATGAAAGTGTTGCAAACCGCTTTTAATTTTTAATTTTCTCAGAATAACTTATTTCAGTCACGAAACTTATTAAGTCCTTTGAGCCTTTTTTCAAGTGAGGCCCTTTTTTATAATTTTTTCGAGTGTTACTGAGAAAAGCCTAATAAAAGTGTTTCAAACTGCTTTTTTATCTTTCATTTTCTCAGAGTAACTTATTTCAATTACAATACTTTATAAGCCTTTTGAGCTCTTTTCCAGGTAAGGCCATTTTTTTACAATTTTTGCCAGTTTTACTAGGAAAAGACTACTGAGAGTGTTCCAAACTGCTTTTCATTTTTTTATCTTCTCAGAATAACTGTTTTGAGTCCTAAAATTAAATAGGCCCTTTGAGCCCTTTTCCAGTAAAAGCCCTTTTCCTGCAATTTTTTGAGTTTTACTGAGAAAAGCCCAGTGAGCGTGTTCCAAACTGCTTTTTGTTTTTTATTTTCTGCATTTTTTGCAAGCTTTACTGGGAAAAGCGTAATGAAAGTGTTCAAAACTGCCCTTCTTTTTTTAGATATTCTCAGAATAACTTATTTTAGTCTCAAAATTAAATAGGGTCTTTGAGCCCTTTTCCAGCTAAGGTTATTTTTCTTCAATTTTTGCGAATTCAACTGGAAACAGCCTAATAAAAATCTTCCAATCCAAACTATCTTTCTGTTTTATATTTTCTCGGAATAACTTATTTCAATCACAAAAATCAATACGCCCTTTGAGCCCTTTTCCAGGTAAGGCCCTTAATCCAAAAAATTTTACGAATTTCTCAGCAAAAGGCTAACAAAAAGTCGTCCTAATTTGATTTTTTAAAAATATTTCCTAAAATTCTTTAATTCTATACTGAAAAGGAGCTAACTTTTCGGGCCTTTTAAGAATAAGGCCCTTTTTGGTTACTTATGCAAGTATACTTCCAAAATTGAATAAAAGTGATTGCTCTCTCACTGTGCTTTTCTCAGTAAAACTCGAGAAAAGTGAAAGAAAAGGGCCTCACCTGGAAAAGGGCTCAAAAGTCTAATTAGGTTTTGTGATTGAAATAAGTTATTCTGAGAAAATGAAACATAAAAAGCAGTTAGAAACACTTTCATTAGGTTTTTCCTTATAAAACTTGCAAAAATTGCAAAAAAGGCCCTTGTCTGAAAAAGGGCTCAAAGGGCGTATTTTCTTTTGGGACTGAAATAAGTTATTCTGAGAAAATGTAAAAAAGAGGGGGAGTTTTGAACACTTTTACTAGTATTTCCCTGGTAAGAATTGCAGATAAAGGGCCTTCCCTGGAAAAGGGCTCAAAGGGTTATTTAATTTTGGGACTGAAATAAGTTATTTGGGAAAAATCTAAAAACGAAAGCCTTTTCCTAGTAAAACTCGCAAAAATGGCCGAAAAAGGGCCTTAACTGGAAAGGGGGCAACATATCCAACAGAAAAATCTAAAATGCCAGAAAAAAATCCAAACCCCCTTTCAAGCAGATCGTAAGGTCATAAATCTAAAAGAAGCGGTCACAACAACAAAAAATTTCAAATGTAAAAAATTACACACAAAGATTCATTAGAAAACTGTCTAAAAATATAACAGAATGTTTTAGAAATATTTTTAAATTCTATTTTTTTTACTCACAAATAATGCAGAGGGATAGCAGAGGAATAGAGAACTTTATTTTGCACGATTTTCTTCTTTAGTGAAGCGAAAATTAATTTGAAGAAAGCCAAATAATTTTAATCGCGAATAAACAGTGGTAAAGCGTCAATCTTAATTTTTGATAAAATCACAAAATTTGTCTACCAATGAGCATAAATTATATTGTTTACTTATAAATTTGAACTTACAATCCAGATGAGATAAAGGAAACTCTGCTGGAGTAGGTCTTTAATTTTTAATTTTAAAATCTTTTATTATTAAAAAAAATATGCTTCTAAATCATATTGTAATTTGCTCATTAGAGACGAACATATCATACGCCTAATATTAGCACTGTATACAAATATGAGCTTGAAGTTTCTTATTATAATGGTATTTACATTTTTTTATATGATTATTTTACTTTTAATTTTTTCGTATATGTGTCAATCCGTAATGTTTCGGAAATATTTTATGTATTTAGATAACTTTTTGTAATGACCATGATCAAAATATAAAAATAGAATTATTGCCTAGAAAAATTTGATAAAACTGTCAAAAGCTTTTTTCTATCTCGAAATAACACTTTTTAAATTAATTGCATTATTACCCTTATTTTTAAAATTTTACGTAACTGGGATGTGTTTTTCATAAAATATACACTTTTTTATGTTGGACTAGGCTAGAGTTCTAAAATGCCCAAAAATTTATGTTGAGAAAATTTTCTCGTGAATATGCTCAGCATGTAGGCTTGAATAGAGCATTTAAAGAACATTGAAGATAATTTAAAGAATTTATTGTTTTAATAAATATGTATCATAATTACTATATATATTTTTACAAAAACATTCAAGAGTGAAATAAATATACACATTTTTGATTTTTTTGAATTACAGAGTTGCTACAGATCAGTTAATTCCAGGGAAAACCTGATAGAGTTAGGGAATTTTCGAAAAAATAAAGATAAAGTTATTTTTAATTTTTATGCTAAAAAAATCGAATATATTTAGTTGAAAGTTAATCTCTATTGCTTAAGGATTTAAAATATTTTGTGGAGAATTCATATTTTTGGGGGGAATTCATCAATCTTTTTATAAAATTAAAATTCTTTTTGGATGAAATATCACATATCATGTTTTTTTTATAACCTAGTTGGGAATGGAAGTACCTAATTTTTTCTACTGAAAATTCAACCCATAAATTTTGGGTTAAAGTGTATTTTCTTAAGTTGAAAAATCAAGTATTTGCTTTTAAATTTCTGTACTTTTTTAAAAATTTGAATTTGTGTGATAATACTTAAGCCTCTTGGTCACTACTTCCTCTTTTTTGTTAAAAATTTCTTTAAAAATTTAAATACATGGTTAAAAATTCATGCAATTTGTTAAAAAAATTCATCTATTTTGGTATAAAATTAATCCTATTGCTTTAAAATTGATCTTTTTGGTTAAAAATTAGTTTTTTCTTATTTAGAATTTATTTTTAAGTTGAAAATGTATTTGTTCTATTTTTTGTCGAGAATTTATTTTTTTTTGTGGAAATTTAATCAACTTGGTTAAAAATTACACTATTTCGTTGGAAATTTACATTGATTTGATTGAAAATTAAGTTTTTTACTAAAAAATTTATATGTTTTAGGTGAAAATTGAACTATGAATTTGTAGAAAATCCATATTTTTTGATAGAAGATTACTTTTATTATTTCAAACTTTACATGTTTTGTTAAAAATTAATTTTGTGTTAAATAATTTAATTATTTTGTTGAAAATTTTTTTTTCGGTGAAGAATTAATGTTACTAACTGAACATTTAAGTACTTAACTTAAATATAACTATTTGATTTTTGTGAAAAATTTAACTTTTTTAATAGAAAAGCAACCTTTTACGTTAAAAAATATTCTGTATTGTAGAAAATTTAAATTATTCTATTTTTTTCTACGAATTAATTTCTTTGGTAAAATACCAATATTTAGTTAAAAATTCTTTTTTTTTATACAAAAAACTGATCTTTTGAGGCAAAAATTGATTACTGTTAGAAAATAGTTCTTTGGCTAAAAATCTTTTTTATGTACTTGAAAATTAATTTTTAAACTGACGATGTAATTATTCCATATTTGCTTAAAAATTTTTACTTTTAGTTGAAGATTAAATAATTTTGTTAAATCCTCATTTTTGTTTTGTTTAAAATGTACTTTTCTAACTGCAAATTGAACTATTCTAGTTTTTTTCTGTAAATTTATCTCTTTTAATTAAAAATTTATATATTTGATTAAAACTGTATCTTTTTTGGTAGCAAATTCATGTTTTGGGTTACAAAACTATTGTTTTAACTAAAAATTTAATTTTTCTATTTTTGGTTTAAAAAATCATTATTTTGGACGAAGAAAAACTATTTTGTTAAAGATTAATTTTTTTAACATTGAGTTTTCTAACATTGTAAATATTTTAATTTTGTTTGAAATTGAATTACCTTTTTGGTTAAAAATTCACATTTTTGGTTGAAGATTCATGATTTTAGTTAATAATTCGTTTCTTAGTTTTAAACATTATCTTTTGGATTTGAAAACTCATCTTAAAAATGTTTGAAATTTATTTAGAAATAATATTTTGTTTACATTAATATTGTTAATTTTCTAGGTGTATAATTGATTTTATACCTAGAAGAATTAAAAAATTGGGATGTTATAGCAACCCTGAATAAGGCACTGTTTAATGCAAATAATATAAAAAATAATATATATAATATAATATGTTATATATATTATATCTAATATATAATATGCTGTCCATTACTTTGACTTATATTACCATT
>JAAAKG020134634.1:0-10591 GCA_010014905.2 Druon quercuslanigerum | reverse complement strand
TTCAAACAAATTAAATAACTTTGTTGATAATTTTTCTATATCTAAGCTTTAAAAAGTACTACTGGTAATCTTACGTTTTTTACTGAAGCTAGAGTGAGTCTACTTTTTTCAAATTTCAAACAAATTAAATAACTTTTTTGATCATTTTTCTATAGCTAATCTTTAAAAAGTACTACTGGTAATCTTACGTGTTTTACTGAAGCTAGAGTGAGTCTACTTTTTTCAATTTTCAAACAAATTAAATAAATTTGTTGATAATTTTTCTATAGCTAATCCTAAATAGATCTTATTGCAGTATCTTATATAGAGGGGTTTTTTTTTATTCAGCAAAAAGTCTTAGATCATTTTTGGATGACCCATAAAATATTTCATTCTATTGAAGCTAGATTGAGTCTACTTTCTTGAATTTTGAAAAAATAAAAAAACCTTTATTGCTAATCCTTCGAAATCTGTATATTAAAACCTCGATTTCTGGTTGCTTGCAGCAATTCATAATCCAGACACGATTCGTGTGTCAATTCAATATCGAGGGTCGAGTGACGAGTGTGAACGCCCGTCTCTTGGCAGACACAATTTACTGTGACGACACCGAGTTCTCGTACACTTCTCGCGCGCCCAACATCACCGTGCCCTTCGCCGTGATCTGGGGTGGCTCGAAGCCGCTCGACAACCCTGACAACATCCACGTCGTGATCTACCGATGCCGGGACATGGCCGACAATTGCGGCATGTGTCTCGCCCTGGCTCAGAAATACGGATGTGGCTGGTGCCAGAGTTCGGACCGATGCGAGGTCAAGGACCAGTGCGACCGAGGTCAGGGAGTCTGGCTCAACAGGAATCAGACCTGTCCCAATCCTGAGATTCATACCTTCGAGCCGATGATGGGTCCTTGGGAAGGAAACACCAATGTCACGATCCGCGGCATCAATCTGGGAAAGACCTTTGACGACATCTACGCTGGAGTCTCAGTAGCGGGTAAGGATTTTACCATTTTTTCAATATTTATTGATTGGAATTTTTTTTCTCATTCCGCTGGATGATGGGTAGTTATCAAGCAAAATAATAAGGACATGTAATAGTGAGATATTTTGGGCCTTAAGGGATTTAAAAAAAGATGGGATCGTTACATTTTCAGTTGAATAAATTAATGTTTTATGACACATGCATGATTTCAGCCCTTTTCTTTCTCTAGGGAGTAAAAAAGTGCTTTTTACTCCCTCGGTAGTAAAACGTGACGTCTAACCATATTTACCATATATAATTGGTCAAATTACATTAAGTTACCAAAAATTTCCAGAAATTTGTAGAAATTTTTAAATTGAATTTTAGGTATAGATGACCGAAAATTTCTATAAATTTCCGGTAATTTATAAACATATTTGAATTCAATTTCAGGCAATTTATGGTAAGTTACTAATAAATTATCTGTAATATTACCATAAATTACCAAAAATTTCATAAATTTCCGGAAATTGAAAAAATGTTTAAAATTGAACTTTGGGTATTTTATGGTAAATTACCATATTTAACTGTAAAATTACCATAAATTACCGAAAATTTCTATGAATTTACGGAAATTTATAAAAATGTGTAAAATTGAATTTGGGTAATTTATGATAAGTTACCATAAATTATCTGTAATATTACCATAAATTACCAAAATTTTCATAAATTTCCGGAGTTTTTAAAAAATGTTTAAAGTTGTAGTTTGGGTATTTTATGGCAAATTACCATATTTAACTGTAAAATTACTATAAAAGGTTGAATTTTTTGATAAATGTACGGAAATGAATAAAAATGTTTAAAATTGAATTTTGGTTATTTTATGGTAAATTGGCCATAGTTACTTGTAAAATTACCATAAATGGCCCAAAATTTCCATAAATTACCAAAAATATCCGAAAAGTTATAAAAAATTTTAAAATTGAATTTTGGGTAATTTATGATAAGTCACCGTATTTACCTTTAAATTTGCCATTAATGGCCGAAAATTTCTATAAGTTTACGGAAATTTATAAAAATGTTTAAAATTAAATTTTTGTTATTTTATGGGAAGTTACCATATCACAAAAATTTTCGCAAATTTATAAACATTAGAATTTAATTTGGCAATTTCTGATAATTTACCATAAATTACCTTTAATATTACCATAAACTACCAAAAAGTTTCATAAATTTCCGGAAATTTTTGAAATTTAGGTATTTAATGGTAAATTACCATACTTAACTGTAAAAATACCATAAATGACCGAAAATTTTTATACTTTTACGGTAATTTATAAAAATGTTAAAAATTGCATTCAGGCAATTTATGATAAGTTACCTTAAATTTTCTTTAATATTACCATAAACTACCAAAGTTTCATAAATTTCCGGAAATTTGTAAAAATGTCTAAAGTTAAATTTTGAGTATTTTATGGTAAATTACCAAAGTTAACTGTAAAATTACCATAAATGACCGAAAATTTCTATAAATTTAAGGAAATCGATACAAATGTTTAAAATTGAATTTTAGGTATTTTATGGTAAGTTACCACATTAACTTGTAAAATAACCATAAATTACTGAACAGTTACCTAATTTTTCGGAAATTTATAGAAACGTTTAAATAGATTTTTGAGTATTTTAAAGTAATTTATCATAAATTACTCTTAAAATAGCCGTAAATCATGCTTTCTTTATTCAAAATTTAATATGGGCTGAAATCATGACTGTATTTCGAAAAATGTCTAAAATCATCAAAATTAAATTTTTAATCACAGAAATGAATTTTCAATTAAATTGATGAATCTTGGTCCAGAATAATTAATTATTAATCTCAATCACGAAAATTATTTTTTTACTAAAAAATATCAGTTTTCAACTAAATATTTGTATTTGGAACTGAATCAAAAATTTTTAAAAATGTTTAAAACACTAATTCTTAAAAAAGAAGTTACATTTTTGACTGAAAAAAACGAATTTTCAACTAAAATAATAAAGCTTTATTTAAAAAAAGAATTTTTAAGGGACAGTGGATTTTGAGCCGAAAAAATGAATTTTCAACAAAATACATAATTTTAAAAAAACATCAATATTTAAGCAAAAATAGAATAGTTACATTTTTAGTTCAAAAATTATTTTTCAGCCAAAAAGAGACGAATTTTCAATAAAATACGAGGTTTAAAGAAAACATAAATATATGAGCAAAAATGGAATGATTAAATTTTCAGTTAAAAAAATATATGTTTAGCTAAAAAACAGACGAATTTTCAATGAAATATTAAAATTTTTAACCAAAGAAATGAATCTTCAATCCAAAAAATTAATTTTCAACAAAATACATGCATTTTTGAAAATATATGTTTTTTACTTAAAGATTCATGACATTTTTTAGTTGAAAATACGTCTTTTTTGGTTGAACATTGATTTTTTTAAACTTAAAGTATAGCTATTCTATGTTTTTATTCTGTTGAAAATTTTTATTTTTTTAGCTTTTTAGGTAGTAAATTAATGTTTTGATTTGAAAATTAATCCTATTGCTTAAAAATTCAACTTTTTGGTTAAAAGTATATGTATTTCAGTTAAATATTTTTAATTTTAGTTGGAAACTAATGTGTTTAGTTTATAATTTCACTATTCCTGTAGAAAATTCATAATTTTATTTGAAAATTTATTAGTTAGGTTAAAAATGAATTTTTTCAACTAAAAATGTTTCTATTCTATATTCTATTAAAAATTCTTTTTTTTTAATTAAAAATTGATCTGTTTGGTTAAATATTTGTCTTATTTAATTGTAATTTCAACTATTTCGTAAGAAAAATTATGGGTATTTTTGAAAACTTTATTTTTAGGAAGAAAATGATTGTTTTGGTTTGATAATTAATCTTATTGTTTAAAAATTCAACATTTTAGTGGAAAATTTAACTATTCGATTCATTGCTTTATTTTAAAACTCATTTATTTTGTAAAAACAAATTATTTTTAGGTAGAAAACTCACCTTTTTCTTTGATAACTAATTTTATTATTTAAATATTCACAATTTTAGTGTTAAATTCAGTATTTGGTAAACAATTCAACTATTCTAGATAAAGATTTAATAATTTTATTTTCAAATTCAATTATTTTGTTAAAAAATTTTATTTTTGGTAGAAGATTAATGTTTTTTTTTGTTAATTAATCTTATTGTTAAAATATTTATCGTTTTGGTTAAAAATTCAAGTATTTCAGTTAAATATTCATCAATTTAGTTTAAAATTCATCATTTGGTTGAAAAGTAAACTATTCTACTTAACCATTCATTAATTTAATTTGAAAAATTATTTTTTTTGCTGTTGAAAAATTGTATTTTAGGTAGAAAATTCACCTTTCTGTTTGATAATTAACCTTAATGTTAAAAAATTCATCATTTGGTTTAAAATTAAACTATTGTAGTTAATGATTCATTAATTTGATTTAAAAATTCATTTATTTTATGACAAAATTCATTTACTTCGTAAAAAAACTGTATTTTACGTAGAAAATTAATATTTTTTCATAATTAATCTTCTAATTAAAATATTCGCAATTTTAGTGTTAAGTTCATCATTTGGTTTAAAATTGAACTATTTTAGTTAAAGATTAAATAATTTCATTTGAAAATTCAATTATTTTGATAAAAATTTGTATTTTTAGGTAGAAGGTTAGTGTTTTTGTTTGTTAATTAATGTTATTGTTTAAATATTTATCCTTTTGGTTTAAAGTTCAAGTGTTTTAGTTAAATATTGATCATTTAAGTTGAAAATTAATTTTTTTCTTGTTAAAAAATTGTATTTTAGGTGGAAAATTCACTTTTTTGTTTGATAATTAACCTTATTGTTAAAAAAAAATCATCATTTGTTTTAAAATAAACTATTCTAGTAAGAGATTCATTAATTTGATTTAAAAAATTCATTTATTTGGTTAAAAATTCATTTACTTCGTTAAGAGACTGTATTTTTACGTAGAAAATTAATGTATTTTACTCTAATTAGCCTGACACCTCTGAATCCTCTGATTTCAGGAATTCAGTGTCAACCCTATCGAGAGCTCTACATCCGCACAAAACAAATCGTATGTCGCGTCGACGGCCCTGGCACCTCCGAGTCCAGAAAAGGCCCCGTGATCGTCAAAATCGAGGACTTCCGCGGTCAATCTGAGTACAATTTCGAGTTCGTAGATCCCGTGATCACAGCAATTGATCCCCAAGAAGGCCCCGTCAGTGGCGGCACAACCGTCCGAATCTACGGCAGATACATGAACGCTGGTAGCAAAATCCAAGCCTTCATTGACGACCTGCCCTGCATGATTACCAGCACCGAACCGAGCGAAGCCCAATGCATGACCAGTGCCAGCGATCAGCCCCTCAACGGGACTCTGAAGATGCTCTTCGACGAGGGCGAGCGAACCTACAGCGGGAAATTTCGCTACGTCGCCGACCCCACCATCGAGAGCGTCGAGAGCGGCGTGGGCGGCCAGATGAAGATCCCCAAAGGCATCCCAGCCGGCGGCATCAAAATCACCGTCTCGGGCAAGAATCTCGCCGTGATCCGATCCCCCCAGATGTACGTCTACTACGACGACAAGATGTTCGTCTCGCGCTGCACCGTCATCACAAACACGAGCATGGTCTGCGAATCGCCCCAGATCGAAATTCCGGAAAATGTCATGTTGGACGCGGAGAGACCCTTGTCCTTGGAGTACGGATTCCGAATGGACAATGTGACCGGGGTGCAGAATCTCTCCCAAGTCCTGTCGAATCACTTCCTCCTCTATCCGAATCCGATCTACGATGAGTTCGAGGAAGCGGTGAAATACTACAAGAGTGACTATCTGACCATCAACGGACAACATCTCGATCGCGCCTGTCAGGAATCGGATGTCGTCGTCCAGATCGGAAACAGCTACTGCAACGTGACTTCATTGTCGAGACAGCAACTCACCTGCAGGCCGCCAGTCGCGCAACCGCCAGCCCTGGACGTGGAAGGTCTCCCGAATAAGCAGGAGCTTCCGGAAGTGGTTGTGATTGTCGGCTCGACGCTGCGCTTCAACATAGGACAACTGAGCTATGCTCTGCCTGCGGGGCTCAACGGTCCGCTCTCGAAACCCGCGCTCATCGGCGTGATAGCCGCGATTATTATCCTCGTCTTCATTTTCATCGCCTTCCTGATCGCGTATCGCCGGAAGTCGACGGAGAGCAATCGAGTCCTGAAGAATATGCAGGAACAGATGGACATTTTGGAACTGAGGGTCGCGGCCGAGTGCAAGGAGGCTTTTGCGGAACTGCAGACGGAAATGACGGATCTGACGGGCGATTTGACGAGTGGAGGAATACCGTTCTTGGATTATCGCACCTACTCGATGAAGATTCTCTTCCCGAATATGGAGAATCATGTGGTGCTTCAGTGGGACCGGCCGGAACTGCAGCGTAAGGAGAAGGGACTGAGGCTTTTTGGACAGCTGATTATGAACAAAACTTTTCTGCTCCTCTTTGTCAGGACTCTCGAGAGTAATAGGTATTTCTCGATGAGGGATCGAGTCAATGTGGCGAGTCTGATTATGGTGACGCTTCAGAGTAAGATGGAGTATTGTACGGATATTTTGAAGACACTGCTTGCCGAGCTTATTGAGAAGTGCATGGAGGGGAAGAGTCATCCGAAACTCTTGTTGAGAAGGTATGTTTTTGATTGCTACCAGCATTTTTCTTTCATTCTTTATTTTTTCTCTTCAATTTTTGATTACTGATTAATAATTTACAAATAGAAAACAATATTTATGTTTTATCGTTTTTTATTATTGTTTTTCATTTTTTACTTGCATTTTCAACTAATAATACGCAAATATAAAAGAATATGAACATAATGAAATTTAAAATGATAATAAATTATTGTTAAGAAGATATGCTTTTATTTTATACTAACTTTTTTTCTTTCAGTTTTTCCCATTTTCGATTTTTTTCTTTTTTTTTTCTTTCATTCATTTTTTTCTTCAATTTTTGTAATTTTTCTTCTTCATTCTTTTATTATCATTTAACAATATGAAAATATGAAACAATATTTATATTTTATCATTTTTTATTATTATTTTTCCTTCATTTTTCATTTTTTTCACTTGAATTTTCAATTAATAATACGCAAATGTAAAAGAATATGATTTCAATTTTACTTTCAAAAAAAATAATTTCAGATTATTTGAGATCAATGAATTTTAAATGTTCAATAATTCACAACCTTATCAAAATAAAAATAATCATAATTTATTGTTGAGGAAATGTGCATTTATTTGCTACTAACATTTTTCTTTCTTTCATTTTTCCGTTTTCCTTAAATTTTTTTCTTTTTTTCTTTCATTCATTTTTTTCAATTTTTGTCAATTTTTCTTTTTCATGCTTATATTACCAATAAATAATATGCAAATAGAAAACAAAATTTATATTTTATCGTTTTTTTATTTTTTTTTTCATTTTTTTACTTGCATTTACAATTAATAACATGCAAATATAAAAGAATATGATACCAAATTTTACTCTTTAAAAAAATAATAATTTTAAGGCCACTGATTTTCAAATGTTCAATAATTTAGAACATTATGAAGTTTAAAATAATAATAAATTATTCTTGAGTTGGTATATTTTTATTTGATGCTAATCTTTTTTTTCTTTTTTGTTTCCTTCATTCTTCATTTTTGTATTCATTTTTTTTTCAATTTTTGTCATTTTTCTTCTTCATTCTTTAATTACTATTTCAAAATATACTAATATAAAACAATATTTATATTTTATCGTTTTTCATGGTAATTTTTCATTCTTTTCAGTTACCTTTTTAACTAATAATACGCAAATATAAAAGATTATGATTCCAATTGTACTCTTTAAAGAAATAATAACTTGAAACCACTGAATTTTAAACGTTTAAAAATCATTTTTTCTTTTTTTTCTTTCATTCTTCATTTTTTTCATTCATTTTTTGTTTCAATTTTTGTCATTTTTCTCCTTCATTCTTTTATTACCATTTAACAATATACAAATATAAAACAATATTTATACTTTATCATTTTTTTCTTATTATTTTTTCTTAATTCTTCATTTTTTCAACTTGAATTTTTAATTAATAATACGCGAATATAAAAGAATATGATTCCAATTTTACCCTTTAAAAAATAATAATTTGAGGCCACTGAATTTCAAACGTTTAATAATTTAGAATCTAATAAAATTCCAATTAATAATAAATATTGGTTGAGAAGGTATGTTTTTATTTGATGCTAACGTTTTTTTTCTTTCATTTTTTCTTTTTTAATTTCGATTTTTTCTTTTTTTTCTTTCATTCTTCATTTTTTGTTTCAATTTTTGTCATTATTCTTCTTCATTCTTTGAAATTATTTTGAAATTTTGACAAAACTTAGAAATATTGTTGAAAAAGATTCAGATTTATCATAAATTCTTTAAAAAAATCTTTCGAAATTAAAAAAAATTCCTTCAAATTTTCTAGATTCTGAATATTTTTTTAAGGATTCGAATTTTTTCGGAAGTATTGAAAAAATTGTTTAAAATTGAAGAAATTGTCTTTAATTTTTTCACATTTTCTTTTGACATTTCTTAAATTTTTCAAAACTTTTTTTGGAAAACTTTTGGATCCTTTATTTTGGAAAATTCCCAAATAATAAAATTTCCTATACTGTAAAATTCTCGAATAACAAAAATTCCCAATAATAATAAAATTACCTATGCTTAAAAAATTCTGAATAATAAAATTCCCGACACTGCTAAATTTTCGAATTAAAAAATTTCCAAATATTAAAATTTCCTACACTGTAAAATTCTCGAATTATAAAAATTCCCAATAATAATAAAATTTCCGAATTCGAAAATTCTTGAATAATAAAATTCCCTAAATTGCCAAATTTTCGAATTGGAAAAATCCCAAATAATAAAATTTCCTTCACTGTCACATTCTCGAATAATAAAAATTCCCAATAATAATAAAATTTCTGAAATCGAAAATTCCCGAATAATAAAATTCCCGACATTGCCAAATTTTAGAATTGGAAAATTCCCAAATAATAAAATTTCCTACACGTTAAGATTCTCGAATAATAAAATTTCCCAATAATAATAAAATTCCCTATACTTAAAAATTTCCGAATTCGAAAATTCCCGAATAATAAAATTCTCGACACTGCCAAATTTTCGAATTCGAAAATTCTCAAATAATAAAAATTCCCAATAATAATAAAATTCCCGACACAGTCAAATTTTCAAATTGGAAAATTCCCAAATAATAAAAATTTCCTACACTGTAAAATGCTCGAATAATAAAAATTCCCAATAATAAAATTCCCGACACTGCCCAATTTTCAAATTGGAAAATTCCTAAATAATAAAATTTCCTACACTGTAAAATTCTCTAATAATAAAAATTATCAATAATAATAAAATTCCCTATACTTAAAAATTCCCAAATTCGCAAATACTGGAATAATAAAATTTCTAAATAATACAATTCTCGAAGTAGAAAATTCCCAAATAATACAATTTCACAACAATAATAAACATTCCAACGCTAGGTTTTCCGAATTCGAAAATTCCCGAATAATAACGTTCCTGAAATATAAAATTTTGAACTATTAAAATTTTGTTTTTAAATATAATTTATTTATTAAAAATGCAATACTGAAATATTCAAATAAACAAATATTTTTGATGTTTAAAGTTCCTAACTTAATGATTGAAATGAAAATAACAGTATTTGAAAAAACATATGTTTCTAGATGATATATTTTTCCAATTGTTTTTTTTTCAATTCAAGCGATAATTTTAGAAGCTTCAAACATTTAAATACTTTTTTATGTATTCGGATTATTCAGAAATTTTATAATTCAGCAATACTATAAACTTTTCAGCAATTTAATTATTCGGGAAATTTATCATTCTCGTATTTTTCCGTTCGGGAATTTTACAGTTTGAAGAATTTTGTTTTTCGGTATTTTTCAGTCGTCCCTTCTCAATTTTTAATATTATAAAATAAAAAATCATGTGTAAAATAATGTTTTAGGCACTCAAACTTGAACTATTCTTCAAATTTTCAAACTATAAAATTTCTACCGAATTTTCTCCTTTTCTTGATGTTTAATAAATGAAAATCTTGAATTCTAGAACTGAGAGCGTTGCGGAAAAAATGCTCTCGGCTTGGTTCACTTTCCTGCTGTACAAATTCATGCGAGAATGTGCGGGCGAACCATTGTACATGCTGTTCCGTGCGATGAAACAGCAAGTCGATAAAGGTCCTGTAGATTCGATCACATCAGAGGCGAGGTACTCCTTGTCGGAAGAAAAATTGATCAGACAATCTATTGATTTCAAACACATGGTGAGTCATATTTTTATATTTATTTATTAATTTGTTTATGTATTTATTATTCGCCATATTTTCAATAACTCATAATAATTTGTTGTGTCTTCGTTATAGGTAAAACTGAATATTTTAATTGTTGATCTTAGGTTTATTGACCAGGTAATATTTAATTATTAATTTTAGATTTTAATTTTGTTTGTCTACTGGTCTATATCAATATTATTAAAATATTGATAAATCT
>JAAAKG020134633.1:0-13778 GCA_010014905.2 Druon quercuslanigerum | reverse complement strand
ATTCTCTCAACATGCCCGAACCATCTTAACCGATTTCTTTCCCATATGTCAACTAGCGTCTCTTCCGCACCACATTCCTTAAGGATTATCTCGTGGCTCACTTTGTCCATCAGAGTTTTCCCGCGTATTATGCACACTTTAATGGCACCTATTGTGTATCTTCAACTTTTTGGTGGCTTGGTGATTTAATTTCTTTTCCCACGAGCAGCTTAAGAAAGGCTTAGTCTATTCCGGCGTAACCATTGAAAACACCTGACCCGCAGCTGCCATTCAGATTTCGGCACGGTTGTTACCATCTCTGGAAAAATTGTTTACGACTGCTTATTTATTATTGTAACTATATTCAGCAGAAGCCCTTGGTACAGGAAACCTCTACCGCAAGCTAACGACGCATTCGGTGGCTTTGTCACAGGGCCTTCGATTCGACTGCAAATTGTAAATGCATATGAAAAATTCATTAAAATTTTTAAAGGTTGCTCTTATTCATGTTAGTTCAAATATCCTATTTTTTATTTATTAATTATATTCCTAAAGTTCACAAAGCCAATTTGAAACGGAGATTCTTAGTGTCTTCTATTGGTTCACCAAAGTATAAATGAACCTCATATTTCGCAAAAGTTTTTTAACCAGTTCAAGATGCCATGGATTTATTTATAAAAGATAACTGGAGTCTTAGAGTAAAAATAAAATACTTAAAAATTCCCTTTCCCCATTTCATGCTGTCTACAGATGCGCTGTCCATGTTTGAGAATATACTTTTTGTGGTCAGAACAGTTTTTATCCACACATTTTTCTCTTTTAATAAATTTTTATAATAAACAAACTTCAGGTCATATCTAATATCGAATCAGAAGACGTAGAATCTAGAGCCTTGTCACTTTTAAATTTCAAACCGCTGTTTTACAAACTTTCACGAAAGCCATGAAATCTACTTATGAAAGTAGCTGTCGACCTTCAAGAGTCCATAAGGCTGGGGAGACACACTGGTGGGATGGGAAACTCGAAGATCTTCGCAGGGAAACCAGAGAGAGGTTCAGACGTGCCAGTACTGGCAAGATGGGGGACCTTTGGACCTCACTCAGAACAATGAGGGATGAATACAGGAGTGCAATACGTATGGCAAAGCATGAAAGCTGGACCAACTTTTGCACAGATATCGAGAAAGGAGCAGAGACGTCTAGACTGGATAAGCTGCTTTCTCGAAATCCGGATGCTATTCTCGGCGCTCTGAAATTGTCCGGAGGGAGATACTCAGAGTCGGACGGGGACACCTTGGCTCATCTGATCAAGGCACATTTTTCGGGCTTTACACAGTCAGGAGAAGAGGGGAGGACCCCTCTGAGGCAATTAAAGTCACCTGTGGCCCAAGTGGGCCAGAATCGGCGGCTAGCCAATGAGATTGTTACCCCTGCCAGGGTCAGGTGGGCCCTGAAGTCCTTCAGTTCTTACAAGTCTCCCGGTCCGAATGGTTTATATCCAGTCTTCTTACAGAAGGCGGCCTGGAGATTAAATATGGTAAATGATAGCAGTATCTCGACAATAGTGCAGATACCAATCGATATTGCGAGGAGGCCGACACTGATCATGCCCAGGGACAAAATGTCCACTCGTCGCTATCTCTTCGACAAGAAGTATCGTATTAGCCTATCCACTGAGTGGAATGGCTTAACGGTCAAGCACACCTGCCCCGTGATGGAGACAACTGGTTCACAGATGGCTCCAGGAACAGGGAGAACGCTGGGGAGTATGGCAATAAAAGGAACATTCGTATCTGCTCAGACAGCAGGGCTGCTGCTATGGCTCTAAATGGAACAACGACCACGTCACTACTAGTTTGGGAGTGCTTTGAGGTACTGAATAGGCTAGCGACAGACAACCGAGTCTCTCTGCTTTGGATCCTTGGACACAGTGGAATCAAGGGCAATGAGATATCGGACAGGCTAGCTAAACTAGCAGCAAAACAAAATTTTAGTGGACCTGAGCCAGTTGTAGGCATTTCCAGTAGGTTAGTTACTGAAGATATTAACAGTTGGCTAACCATGGAACATGCGGAGAGGATAGTGAGACGTCTACTCATATCCTCTATCACTGCCCTGCGATTGCGGGGAAACGTGTAATACTGAAATGCAGTATCTGCATCAATGAGTCTAATATATCGTCCAACAGCGTGGCAGCGGTCTTCTTCCTTTGGAGAGGGCTATGGAGTCACGCTTGAGGCTTAGAAGGGGGAGCAACGGGTTTACCCAGGCGTCAGGGGCTGTAACGGTCTCAACCCAGAACATTAAAAATAATAGAAAATTTAACAGGTATGGTTTACCTCCTAAAATGTAAAGGTTGTTCAAATGTTTACATCGGTGAAATCAGCAGAAGACTAAAAACACGAATAGCTAAACACAAAAGGGATTGCAGAACCGGTAATGTTAATACAGGACCATCACAACTCAATGTCTAATCAAAATAATTTAATGTGGCGTCATACTAGCCTTCTCTTTACTGAATTTGTTTTCCAAAATGTCATCCTGGCGCAGTTCATAATGACTGTTTGTAATTTTTTCTTTCTCTGATAACGATAGTAAAATTAATTTTTTTTAGATGGGCAGTCCCTTCTTTCCTTTATAAAACAGGACGACTACATAAGTTAAAAAATTGAAAATTTTTAAAATGGCTTTGCGCGATAACCGATTTTTTGTGTTTTCAAGTCAACGACGACTTGTTTCAGACAGTGTTGTAATTTTTATACCTTGAGAAAGACCTAAAACAGGTCGGCATGTCGATTTAATTTAAGTTTTTAACTGAATAAACATATATATTGAACGCATAAGGGAAATAGTTCGTCTTAATCTCTGTAAATGAGATATATCCTCATCCAACAAACATTCAAAGATAGGATATAATTTAAGACTTTGTTTGGAATTTTAGAATTGTACAAAACTTTCAATTTAACCCTTGATTTGATCAAAAGATTAATAATTTAATAACAGATATTGAAAATAATTCAATCTATCTGAAAATTCCATCTGAAATCATGAAAAATTTCAAAAAAATTATGTGTATTTCACCGCATGATGTAAAATTTCTTTTATTTTTAAATATTTCGAAATTTATTTGAGAACTTTCGAAAAATGTCACGTGTTTTCATGCCCTATTTTCCGAACGAGTGTAGGTGTTCAGGATTTTTTTATTAGACATGAAAACTTAAGGTGTGTCGATTGACTGATACAAACTCGCATTTTAGAGATGACAATGCAAATAATATGTAAAGGTCGTAGCTGTCGGTGTCAACATGAATTTGATAGACTTGAGTGGATTTGGCATGAAAGTCGGTATTTCTGCTGTCGGCTCCCATAGGTAGTTGGATACCTGTACTTCAACTCAGGAGATCCACTTAGGAACGTCGTGAACCAGGCCAGTCGTAGTCAAAAGATGTGGTTACAGTGCCGTATATAGACTTTAGCCTTCCATTCCACACATGTAATTACATTCAAGAGGTTCTACCAAATTTAAGAAGCAATTTCACAGCATTAATGAATTTTTAAAACACCTGTTAAACTGGACGTTAATAATTAGATCAGGTTCCACTGCTTCCAGATTAAATGGGTTTAAAAATTTAACCCAATATCATGGAATTGGCTCTAATTCTTTTACGAGATGCCTCACGTAAAAGAAACCTACTCTCGACTAAATTTTTATTTCAATTCAGTTACATTTCACGTACACGGCATGTTTCTCGATTTTTGTAAATTTTAATAAATATATAACGCAAAACATTGTTAAATAAAACAAAACTCAATAGTAAATACAAAATTTGTAGTTGATACACCGTACAATGGGGCTACACACCTCGTTTTTTTCCAGATGAAAAAAGAAACCTAAATTAGGTATTGATGAATAAAATATAACATTTCTATCTGAAAAGTAATTATCTAGAAGTTTTCTAATCATTTAAAGAAAATAAAGTTTCTCAAACTCATGACAATGTTTAATAATTTGCTTATTGAAACATAGAACATAACAAGGTCTATTCTTAACCTAACGTTTATGTAAGGAATTGACAGATTTTCTGCTTTTAGAACGTTGTCAACGGTATTTTTAAACTCATAAATAAAGTAATATTCAAGTAAATGGATTTTTTGTTTGGTTTCTAATAAAATACTATAGGCCAACCCCCCCCCCCCCCCCCAACAAAATCACTGCGAAGCACTATGACTGTATTCACTAAGAATGTGATTATTGGTGCCTATTTGAAAAACTTTTAAAATTACAGTTAGGTAAATGTCGTGACGGTCACAGTGATCGTGAAACTTGATTATGATTTCAATATATTATTAAAAAAATATGTTAAAAGTAAAATTAAATGGTCAAAACTCACTTATTTTTAGCATTTTATAGTAGCGAATAGAAATTACATTAATTTAAATTAAATAAAAGGCAAGAAAATTGGCAACACGATTACTGAAACTAAGGACACGAATACTGGGACATTTACTTTAGTGTTATGTCCTTCAGTAAAAAAAAATTATTCATATAAATTACATAACTTTTTTTTAAAACTTTCTAACTCGCTATTGATTAATCAAGAATGGTCATTGAAAGTTCGTTAATTGGACAATCGACGCGGCTCAAAGATATAAACAATAACATGAAAAAATCCTGTTATGTTCCTCATATTAAAAAATGCTCTTACAAACAAGGTGAATAATTTCGTTATCACATTTAAAAACGGTATTGGTAGGAAATGTTAGGTTATTAAAGTTTCTTCAATTGGGCAGTCAATGTCTCTCGAAGACGCCAGAAAATTCGCTAGATATTGTATTGTTCTATTTTCAAAATCAAAAAAATTGTTCTCATATAAACAGTTTATTATTTTTTTGCAACTGAGAATCTGATATGAATGCACTTTTTATCCGTTATAACCAAAAAAACTGTATTAACAAATATTTAAATGAACTTTAACATAAAAAGAAAAAATTGCTTGTTTTTAAATTTGTCATTCAGAGAAAGAAATAATTAATTATAAAAAACATAGTTTCGGGTGAGATGGTTTCTGTCACGCTACGACCCACGCGTGCCACTTGTCCCCATGGTACAGTATTTATCATAAATTCAAATTTAGTTTTAATAAAATTAAAAATATGTCATTGAATTGAAAAACATAGCCAAAGAAACTGATTGAAAAAAATGAATCCAGTGATACGACACTGTTACCAATACTTAGACTTTGGCCCTCTTCAGTCTTTAGGGGTATGTATATGCTTGTGTACATGCTTGCCACGTGAGAGAATAATAGAGTGTAGGGCCAGAGAGTGTGGGCTAATTTTAATTGTGCTCAACACATAAGAAACAAGCCTAAAGCCTTTCATTCCATTGTTTGAGCATCATTCGACCTATGTTATGAAGGCACTATTTTCCCTTTTTTTCAAGTATCTTTGTTTTTCTTTTTCAACTTTTCTGAGCCATTCACGTCCGCCATAAAAAAGGCCGATATGGTCATGTTCATTCGTAAATTATAGAATAACCTTTTTAAGCTCTACTAACCGGAAAAAATTAATTAAAGAACGAAAAATGTAAAAACATATTTTGCTTGCATATGTATCTGTAAATATCTACGTTACCAAAATTTTGTGGTGCGAAATGCATGTACACGCAACAAGGAATACCGAGTTACATGCCTGTAAAATTAAATAAAAGGTACTTAGGAACGTTTTTTTGTTCCTACATTTCTATGATGCGAGTAATTTAAGGGAATCTGTATTATCATCAGAGGTAGTTACCATCAATCAGTTTAGATATCATTCCACAATCCGTGAAAATAGAAATCAATACTGTTGATCAAGTTAAATCTTGAAATAACAGAAAATACATAACGGCATCATTGACTAGACGGAAAATAAATCAATTTTTTTATTTTATAAATTAAATTTTTTCTGAGAGAATATCTACTTACTTCGTTCCAATGGGAATCGAACCGCTGATAATAATACAGATCCTATTGAATTACTCGTATCATAAATGTACCAAATATTAATAGCTCTCTAATAGCTTAATTTGAAAAGCACCCGACCGGATATCGGAAGCTCTGTAGTAGACATGCTGTATAGTGTCTTTTATTTACTTAACTATTATTGGTAGCAAAACTTGGCATTATAATATTTTTTGGCATAAGATTTCGATGGCAATTTAGTATATAATCGAGCAAATAGTATTAATTACCAAAGCGATACGAAGAAGTACTTTTTCCATACTAAATCTAAATATACTCCAAACTTAATAATTGCCATTTAGAGTCGGAAGGACCCATATTTTCTATAGCAAATTGAAGTAAGAAAAAAGTTATATTTAGAAATGAAATCGAACCCGTGTTCGACTTCCGTCAGCGCTGCTGTATTCTAACACACTTTTTTCTATTGCAGCTTAGAATTTAATGTTATTATCTAATAGAATATTGAATGTATTTTGTTTTTTGTAAACTTCAAAGTATTTTCTAGTAATTTTAGAAACTTTCTTTTGGTATAAGCACAATTATTTAATTATTTGTTAATAAATTCCAATAAACTTGTTTTACGATAGAAGCTGTTTAATAGTGACGCTATATCCTGAATTGCTATTGTCTTATTGTAAAAATGAATATTATGGTATCAAATTTTACAATCAAAAGTTTCTCTATGTACATGCTCTTAATACTTAAAAAATGTTTGATTTAAAATTTAAAATCATGCATGTTGAGATTTTTATCAATGCTGTTTTTTCATTTAATTACTTTTCCTTTTTAGTAAAAAGATTCTTATAAAATAAGAGTAGACTGTACTTTGTTTCGTAAACGATGGGCAGTTCAAGTTGGTCAGTTGTAAAAATCCTAGGCATTAAATTGAAATAAATTGCACTAGGTGAATTAAATACGAGCCAGATAAGATCGATAAGAGAATAGATAATAGTAAATACCTTTAAAACCAATGTTCTATTTAATTCAATTACAAATAGAATCAATTGGAAAAAAATAATATATAATCATATTTTGAAGTAACTTTCATTTCGCAGAATGTTTAGTATGATTTAATAATAAACAAGATTATCAATATTATCAACGGTTTCACATGAATTTATATTCTAAAAATAATTTCTTGCAGTGAAGCAATCGATTGAATTTCAAGTGTCAAAATGTCAAAGGAGAAGTTATTTGAAATGCATTACGTGTTATGTTCCAGGTAACATAAATTCGTTTTCTACCACTGCAAAATTTCATACGCCATGACATTATGCTCATCACGTCAAAAATGAGGGAAAAATGGTATCGCAATACCGTAAATGTTTAATTGCATGATCGAAAATTAACTTTCACAAGGTTTATAAGTATTGATTGTCAGTACATGTCAGAAATATCAGGATCTTCAAGTACTCATTTAATTTTAATGAAACTTGATGAAACTATAGTACTATTATATATGTGTAAGAAACTTTTCGAGCTCAAAGGATTTTTCAAAATTTTCCCAATACGGGACCTCATACTGAATTTGGTAGTTTTTTTCTCGAATTATTGAAATGTCTAAAACCAATAATTGAATTTTGACATATGTAGAAACAATGTTATACATTTATTTAAGAAATATAACTCAGACAAAAAATCAGGATTTTGCCCTAAAATAGTCAAAAAAACTTCTTGACTCACTTGTTTGTGAAATACTCCTATTTTTTATATACATGATCATAGCAAGATGCCTCCTGCTATTATTTGTTAAATTGATTAACAAAAACAATTGCACATTGTCGACATTTAAAGGCGAAATGAGCTACTTTTTTCTTTTAATTTTTCTTAAATTACATTGCCAGTAAAACTTCAGAAGAAAGAAAATGCTCATTCGATATCATTTATTAATTTTATAAACAAATTGTATAAAAAATTGGCAAGTGTGCACTTCCAATGTCAAGAAGAAATCATTTTTCCTTTCAATTATTTTTAAATGGGGTTGTCAGGGATATCAGTGACATGATATGATGCCTATAAATGTCTTAGAGTGATTATTTGTTTGTATAATTTGTTAAAAGATTTTCAAAATATTACCGAATAATATATTTTCAACAATAGTTTAAACTGGCAATATAATTTAAAGAAAATTAAAAGAAAACATTATTTTTGTTGACTTTACATATCCATAGTGCGAAGTTACTTGCATAATTTATTTGAAAAAATTAATAAATAATATCAGGAGATATATTTTTGTGATGAAATGTCACGTTTTCGATAAAACCTAGTTAGTTTAAATTCGTTTTTAAGTATTATATAATTTAAATATATAATTTCATCTCTTTTTGAAAAATTCGTTAAGCTTGATAGATTCAAAGAGCATTAGCGAATACCACCCTACAGTAGATTTACAGTATAGAATCCGGATTCACTGGAAAACTGGCAACATTCTTTTTAATCTAACATTTTAGCAATGATACTATATTTTCTGACGAAGTTTCATTGCAATATTATAATTAATCAATGTGTAATACCAAAAAATTAATTTTCAAACTGAAAAAATTTGTCTCTGCATTATTCAAACTTTTTACCTAACTGAAAGATTTTGTGACATGTTTATACATTAGAATCAATGTTTGAAATTTAATGACCAATATTTATTGATAAAAAGGCGTTCTTTCTTTATTATTTATAAATATTTGAAAACCGTTTTTTTGGACATTACGTTTTCCAACAGTAGATAACTAACAGTAAATAATAATCGACAAATTTTACTGTCAAAATTGACAGTTCTGCGACTGTTTTGTGTAAATAATAAAGTAAAAAATAGTGCAAATTTCTAGTTATTAAAAAGCCCAAAAAATTTAGTTTTGTAAAGAGTATAATACAAATATTAAATTAAATACGTAGGCTTTATTCAAACACGAAAACCTTTTTTTATTCTTAGAAACTGATGCAGTATGCTGTTGAATTTTTTCCATGTACTGTAGGATAATCCCCCTCCCCCTCCATATTTCACAAAGAATGAAGTAAATAATTTTTGTTACTTTTTTGGAACCAAATTTTGAATTTTTTCAGGATATTATATTTTCAACAAAAATTTTCAAAAAAAAATGCAATATAGCATAACTCCCGTAATGTAGACAATTTTTAACAATCCGTTAAGCTTGAAATGTTTCTTATGTAGCAATATCATTTTACAACGTTTCATTAAAGCCGAACGACCATTCGCAGATCCTGATATTCTTAGCTTATACTACACGACACAAGTTACTCAATTTTACAATTAAAGAGTCTAAAATTAAACTTTAGAAGCTTTTAACACACACTTGAACACGTTTGAAATCTTCCGAATGAGTTTCTTTTATTACCTTTCCTGTTTTCGTCATAATCGTCAAAGCGAGTAAAATGTGGCAAGTTTTTTCTTTATTTTTGCTTGAAGCTTATTAGTTCTTATCTTTTACCTCACCACACTACTTTGACTTTTGCTAGTTTTCTAAAACGTTACCTTGCGAAATATTCAATGCTTAAATTTTCCCAGAGTATCCACTTCTACCTCCGAGATTGCTAAAACCTTTTTATTAAAATCGAAAATCTTTACGAAATTTACCAAAGTATTTTAATATATTATAACTTGTCCGCAATTTAGAAAGAATTTTTAGTTTAATGTCGAAAAATAGGGTAAAACTTTTCCGGAAGCTTGAAAAAAAATATAGATATTTATATAGACATTCATTTTAAAAGTTCTCTTTGAAAAATTGTAGGTAGAGCGCAGGTGTCATTTTCTCTTTCTATCAAGTTCAGACAGGTACAAAATACGGGACTGATATTGCGGAAAATAAAAAAAGAATAATCGAGTCAGAGCAAAGGTAACATATTTGCGAGAAACTTTATGAACGGTGGAAAAAGGTTTTTCCTCTCAGGAGCCTAGAAAACTTCCTTGCCATTGGAGAAACTTTGATTTATTTTAACCTGAAGCTCATATGACCATGTGAGCCAAAACACATTTCACCAATGATGATTTCACAATACACCAATGATTGGATATCTAGTTTCGGATCACTTCGTGTGGTATTTTAAATTTAGAGGCTGTTCAAGAACTACGTCACAGTGACATGTAACATCAGACATGGATACAGTTACTACCTTCATATTTTACAAAGAAATAAATAATTTCTATGATACTGCATTTGCTTACTTAGCTTCAGAATATAATAAATTTTATTTGCCTTTAGATCAAAAAATTAATTATGTAGACTTTGAAATTGGTATCTATTCGACTATATGTTCAGTGTTTAATAATTCCATTACTATAAATGGTTATAGATTTTATTTGGGTCAAGGTTGGTGGGAAAGAAGTAAAGAGCTTGAATTAAGTGATGAATAAAAATAAAAAAATAGTTTCTTCTTTGAAAAATTTATTTGGTCTTGCTTTTTCAATCCGTTTGATGTAGTAAAATGTTTCACTTAGACCTTTAAATAGTTTTGTAATTACGATTCTTAAGCTTATATTAGGAGTAGTTCCAATTTCTCACCTGAAATCTGCCCTCAATTTTTTCCAAGAATAACGCGAACAACAAACGGTTGTGAGTTTTACCATTCGAAATTAAACGCTACGTTTAGAAATGCTAGACAAAAGGTTTTTAATTTGGTCCAAGCTTCGCTAACAGTCTACACGGGAGCCAAAATAAACCGAAGTCCTTTGTAATACCATGAGAAATAAAATGCGAAGCAAAAAATTTTTAAAGTTTTGCAATTAGTAATTCAGAAATATTTTATTCGAAATGCAATAGCGATCACAAATGTAAACTTAAACTCTACATTTGTTTATCTTAAAATTTATTTTGTTTGACTATTAATGCACTTTAAACTGGAAATTGTACAACTATTGGCAACATTGTATGAATGTCACTTCTAAATTATAAAGTCATAAAACAAAAAAACTAAAACATTAGGAATTCGCACAAAATTAAATCTACATTGCTTTTTAATTTAATATTACCACTTTTAAAATGGTCGGCTTATAGTTTGTAAAATAGAATAATTTTAAAGGCATAGTGTAGGTAAATACCAACAGTTGATTTTGAAGAAAATTTGTCTGTTGACCATTCAACTGTTGAATTTTCTAGAAAATTTGTCTGTTAAAAATGCCACTGTTAAATTTTGTAGCAAATTTGTCTCTGGAAAATTTAAATGTTAAATTGTTAAACAAGAAGATAAATTTTCTACAAAAAGGCGAATTTTGTTTAATTTCATTTTTTTTAAAGTAGTTCAATTGTAAACTACAAAAAATACATTCTTGCACTTTTAACGAACTAGTAGAAAGGACCTTGAAAAATTGGAAAGCTACTTTAGGATATTCATTTATTATTAATTTTTTTTTTTTTATTTCAATTTTTAATGCTTACGTTGAAATTAATTATTTAACTAAATATTGGTTTTGATGGTTTTTTAAACTATAAAATACAATTATTTTCAAACGATACAGTTTTAAAAGATTTGAAAAGGAAACCAAGCCATTTTAAATTTTTTGATAAAAAGTGATTCTGTTTTAAATGCTTTCAATTGTATACTTTAATTGTATCTTTCAAAGGATTGGCAGCTGAAATAAATGAATTTTTTAACTTGATAGTGGACCATTTTCAGGAAAATTTTTAGTTGGAATTGCTGTCAAATAATAAAATATAAATTTTAAATATATAATTTAAACTATAAATCTTAAAGATTCTAATTTACTTGTCTACTACGTGTCAAAGAGTTCAACTACCTTGTTATAAGTTCACCCTTTTGGTTGAAGATTTATCATTTTAGTTGAAAATTCATCTTTTTGGTTGAAAAATTATTTTTTTAAATTACTTTTTTTAACTGACTTGAAAATCATTCTTTTTTTAGTTAAATTCAACCATTTAATTTTTGGTTGAAAAACGTATTTTTTAAATATGAAAATTAAACTATTTTGTGACAAATTTGTGTATGTCGTTGAAAAGTTATCTTTCTTGTAGAAAATAAATCTTCTTGATTAACAATTAAACATATAAATTTTCCAGCCACAAATTTTCTACAAAATTTAATAGTGGAATTTTTAACAGAAGAATTTTTTACCAAATCAACTGTTGTTTCTTTGACTATACCACACATTTAAAATTTTAAAATATTCAATTTAAAAAATTAAAATTCTACCTTTTAAAAAATTTTGATATTATATTAAATAACAATGTTGACTTAATTGTGTGCGAATAAATTTATTTTCCGAATAAAAAGGTCATAATGATTTCCAATATTATACAAGCTTTATCAGTTTTTACTTCTTGAATTGTATCATTTAAAAATAACTATAATTTATTGATCAAAAGTTATGTAGGATCAATGTTTACTTAAATAATTATTCTTAACTTGAAATGACAAAGATCTTACAGTTTAGAAGTGAAATTCATAAAATATTTCGAAATAAAGCCTGAATAAATAAATTTTAGTACTAATGTTTTTCGATTGCCAATAGTTGCACGAATGCCAGTTCAAAGTCCATTAATATAAAAACAATTAAAAATTTAAACAACCAAAATAGTATAGTTTTAAGTTTAAATTTATTAATGCTATAACACAGGCCAGTGCCCAAGCATATAAACTAAAATCTGCGCCAATTAGCGATAATTGCTATGTAAGTAGAAGTAGTCGATTTATTGCTCTATGATAGATTGAAATTTTGGTTAGCATAGGCAATTTACATCTATCGTAGTTGAATTTCGGTGAATATATACCAAGCCTAAAAACACTTTTGATTTCCACCTTATGGAAGCAAATGACATGCGGCACTTATTCTAATTTTGATATTTTAATTGAAAGCTAGCTTTGGAGACAGCGTCTCTCGCTCACTCAGCAAAGTGAGAAGTCGAGTTGAGGGTACTTTCTGTTTCTTTACATAGGTATATTCTATACTTTTTAGCTAAAGTGTAAAAATATATAAATAAATATATAAACATATATATATATGTATATTAATTTTCTTTACATTAAACATAAACTACTATAATAAAAATAACAAAGCTCATTTTTCTCATAAGCTTAGGGTGGTTGCAGTCCTTTATGTAATGAAATAAAGTGATCTGATAAAAGCAGTATGCCTTATCTGACATATTGGGCAAAGCCTGTGTATTTAACCCGCGATTCATGGACTGGGTTACAACTGGATAACAAACTAACTGCATAACAAAACGTGTTTTATTCAAGAAGAAATATGCTTCAAAAGTCACAGTTAAAGAAATAATTTGTAAATGCTTGAAAAAATGAAAATTAGTGATTTTATTTTACAAATACTGTATCTGAGTACAGACTTCACACTCGTTTCCCTATTGTCCCCCTTTCAAAGAATTTCTCTTTTTTCCTCTATTTTCAAAAATCTTGATCTTTTTTTTGTTTATCCGCTGAAATTCGAAGTGCAGTAATACGTGTCAATACGTGGAATATGCTAATGGATAGACGTAATTCCAAGTTTTTTTACATCCAGGAAGTAGAAGATTTGAATTGCAATAAAGCTTGGAAGAGTGTTAAGAAATAGAAAAAAAGTTATATTTTTTTCCTTTTGTAAACATTTTATTTACTACTTCCCTGACGTGAAAAAACTTGAAATAGCATCTATCCACAATCACATGGTTGGAAATTGATATTTTTGATTTGAAAATTCAAATATTACATTTTTCATTTAGAATTCCTTTTTTCTGAATAGAAATTAAATTACTTAATTGATAATAAAATGATGGTAATTGTTTTTTGTCTACTGGTCGTAGTGTTTTTATTGGATAAAAAACTAGTTTCGTCCGTC
>JAAAKG020134632.1:0-13778 GCA_010014905.2 Druon quercuslanigerum | reverse complement strand
AGTTCAATAGGTTTCATTGATACGAATTGGAAGGTTCAATAAAATTGAAGGAACAAAATGTAGAAAACTATTTAATGAGTGAGTTCTCTTAAAGGATTTAATATTAAATAGATCGCATAGTAAAAGAGAGCCGAGAAAAATAATATAGTTCTAACAGGAGTACACATAGATTATTTATGTAAGCATTGAAACCAATTGTTAAATATTTAATTGATGTTATTGCATATAGTGAATATTACAATTAATAACAGACATTTAATGTTAACAACTAATCCCGTCTTCAATCAATATTTTTGAGAACTTACCTTTTATGTTGTTGATGAACTGAGAAAATCTACCAATAAAATGTTCTAACACTTCATAGTTTACTAAAAAAAACGTATTGTATGTATGTCAAATTCACATATCTTATCAGTTTCGAAAAAAGTTCACTTTGTAAAGTTATTTATTTGTTTTTAACCGAAATTTTACTATTTGAGTTTACGCTTTAATATCACCAGCAAGTCCAATCGAGTCGAATGCTCAGAGAGAACTGAATTCAGTTTATGCCTCTTTAAGAAAAACATCAGTCCTATAGTAGATTGTTTTGTTTAAAAAATTTTCAAAGCCGACACCTAATCTTTTGTTTGGGCGCCAACTTCCTGTTCGAGCAACGTCCAATAGTTACGGCTTTCATCAAACCGACTTGTATCGGTTAACACTCGAGACGGAGATCATATTTCATTCTACAAACTTATCGCCTTCGGTGTCCTAGCTTTGAAATTGTACTTATCGCGAAGTTGGATGAATATAATCATCTTACATTTTTCAAGATTTTCGGCATTTTACATTTTTCAAAATTTTCGACCCCTGGCGCCCTTCTGGCTTTGCGCCCTCGTGCATTGCACGACTTCGACCACCCCTAAGGCCGGCACTAATACCGTGTACAAATTGTGCCATGGAATATAATAAGTTTCTGCTCCTAACCGCTACTCAGAAAAAAAGGCTCCGTCGCTTCTGATGACTGATATCGATAGTGGTGACAGGTCGTAAAAAAACCCACAGTTTTTTCAAGTTTCAAAATTAAACATTATATTTGCACGTGTTTTTATATCTATGTTCGTCATAAACGCATTTCAATTCATCAGAACACGGGGTTGAAAGAAAATGTTGTAAACCTAATATTTTTCGTTTTAAAAAGGTGATTTTTTTGGTGATTGACCTTGCAAATTGTTTAATTTTTTTGCCATTTCTATGGCAATACTCTTAATCAGTGAATGAAAAATACATCGCTACCAGCACCGGCAGCCTAGCCACTACGGATTTTTTTCAGATGGCAAAAATTCATTTGCTCGCTGCAACCCAAGATGTTTCTTTAAGAATTTTAATCGTTTGTTCTTTTTCTGTACGACTAAATATGGTTTTAATTGAAGAATTATTTACTTAAAGGGAACTAAAATCTGCAGTTTAATGACACTGCATTAAATATTTCTTTAATTGGGAATTGATACGTCACTTTTAGGCGCTTTCGAGACAAAAGTACATCAATGAGAAAAGAGGGAAAAAACGGACCAAATAGAGTCAACCAATCTAAGCTCTCACTCAATTCCCTACTACTTTTCCCTCTTTCTCATACTACTACGGGTATAATTAAAAAAGGAGGGGCCTTCACCAAATTTTCCTCCACTATTTGAATTTCTATAGTATCCCCCGCCTGCAAGGGCGTCATTAAAGGTGTTTGTCTCATTATAACCAGCTTAGGGATGACTTTATGCACTTCCCTGTGTGAAAATTGATCAGTTGCACCCTTAAACTGCAAGTAGTTGTCTCATTCACCAATTTGCAGTCAGTGTGATGAACAGTGAATTTTTAAGCAGCAGTGAAGAAAAGCTCTTTTTTTCTAATTCGCGTGGAATTTTAATTTTAACACTGTTTGAAAGTGTCTATAGCGCAGTGATTTTCCTAAATATATCTATTGATAATCATGAGTCATCAAGGGTCATTATCACCATCTATCTCATTATCATCAACTTGAACACCTTCAACGCCCACGAGAAAAAAAACAGGAAGACCGAAGAGCTGTATTTACAAGTTTTTAGTGGCGTACGAGATGAGGAAGCTGTGAAATGCACCACCCGAAAGTGTAGAATGGAATTTGTAAGTACATCTGAATATACCTAAACGTAAGAAAAGATTATTTCTGTAAAATTCTTCCAGTAATCATAATATTCCAATTTAAAAGGAAGTGTCTAAGCTTACCACAAAGGTCCAGTCACACGTACCGAATGTGTACAAATAGCCCCCTTGCAAGCTCTCCTTATTCGTACCGACAAAATATGATTACTTGCACCAAAATTCTTCCATGAGTCTCCAGCAAATTGAAGCAAATTAATAACAGTTTTTTTATTATACTTTTTTCATCTTTGAGCAAAATATGCAAATTTTTAACCCCATAGTTGCGTTTTTAACAAAGAATATTATTTTTTTTTTAACAGAAAAGACGAAATTCGAGCCAAACACATACGTTCCTAACGAAGTAGTGAAATTTTCAACCAAAAAGAAAACTATTATATAGAAAAAGACAAGTTTTGAACCAAATAGTTTAACTTTTCAACTAAAAAGATGGATTTTTCAGAAAAAATAAAGTAGTTAAATTTTCATGAAATAAATAATTTTTACTAATTAAAAAACAGAACATCTACAAAACAGTTGAATTTTCTAGACAGAAAGACTTTTTACTTAACTTTTTAATCCAAAAATATGAAGAGATTTGAGTATTAAGGGTTATGAAAAATGAAAAAATGGTCAAAGTAAATTTAAAGAATTTAGAAAATGAAGTATAGGGCTACCCTGATATAATATTCTTGTTAGCAACTTATTTACCTTGTATTTTTTACTTTTTTTCAATTCATTAACATTCACCACTTTTCTGAAAATTCATCACGTTAGTCTGCTCTGTCTAAAACCAGTTTTTTGTTTAAAAAAATCAAATTAAAAATGAAACTATTGCATTTTTGACTGCAGTTTTTTTTAAGTTAACAATTCCACTATTTGGGTGAAGGTCGAAATACTTTGTAGAAACCAATTTCTTGTTAGAAGGTCTTAATTCGTCTTTATTGGTTAAAATTGCAGCTCTTAGGTTGAAAATTCATATTTTCGCACTAAAACTGCAACTTTTTCACAGAAAATTTTTCTTTCGACTCGACAGTTGAACTATTTGGATAACACTTTTTCGCATCAATTCTTAAAAATCGTTACTTGTTAAAAATTTGTCTTCTGGTTATTTAATTGAACTTCTGGATTCAAAGTTTAACTTCATTTTAAAAAACTCTTGTCTTTTAAAATTAAATATGCATAATTTTAATGTAGAATTTATCTCTCTTAATTAAAAACTCAACTATTTATTTGAAAATTCATATATTATTTTGAAAATTCGTTATTTTTGGTAGAAAATGAAACTTGTTGGTTGAAAATGCGTACTTTTGGCAGAGAATTAATCTTTGCAGATTACAAATACTATATAATTAATTTTTTAATTAAATTTTTCATTTTAAATTCACCTTTTCCGTTAAGAGGTAAACTGTCTTCTAAAACTCGAATTATTTCGTTGCTATTTTTTGTTAAGAATTTATCCATTTGGTAAAGAATTTATCTTTTTGATTGCGTCGTCGTGATATTACATCGTATGACAAATTTCGCATATAAAATTATTTATTCCAGAAAATAATAACTTTTTGAGGGTGTCTTTGTGTGAATGTGTAACCTGAATGTTGTACTTACGATAACTGTTAAAAGATGCACCCAATAGGGTGCATCATAGTTCAAGTTCGTGAACTAGATATTTCCGACAAAAATGTGAAAATTAATAGGAACCATTTGCAAAATTTACATCAGAATTTATTAAAGTAAATTTCAGCCATGTCATTTTTTTATGATAATGCAAAATCGCACCAACAATCATATTTTTAAAGTTTTTATTAATTTTCTTAAAAACGGTTACTTTTAGTGAGACACATTTAAATAGATGAATGTTCATCTGTCATTTACATATGTAGGCAAATAAAAATAATAATTAAATAAATGTATATTTTGAGGGACTTTTATAGAAACTTCATCATAATATAATGTTTCATATATGTGTCGGTTTCCAAAGCAACTTTACAACTATTTTTAATTATCAAAGACACATCAGAAAATGTTTTCATTATCACCGTTAGAAAGAGGATAACATGAAGAGTCCCAAACTGAAAAAATTATTTTTTCCCGGTTAGGTACCTTTTCTCGCAGCAGGTCATATATTTACAAATATATTGTTCCTATGGCATAGAATACTAAAATCTTTCACACTTTTTAGTTAAAACTATAAGTTCTTGCACTGTGGTCTACTTTTTTTAGAATTACGCTTATTAGCTGTTTTGATACTGAGGAATAATAGCTTCAAAATGGCCCCAAACACATGACAAAATGTTCATTATTAGCAAAATTTCAATTGCAGTTAATTTTTTTATATTTCATCGGAATTAGTGGTACCGCTCGACACAATCCGTCTCGTGATCGTGTTGGGATCGCGTCGGTTTTTTCTCGGCTCGGGATCGTGTCGGGTTGTCAATACTCATTTACCAGATGTTTCTGTGATGTAGCAAGTAGCAGCTCATAGTAGGGTGAAATCAAAAATGAGGTTCAAAGTGACATATAGAATGCATTTATGCACCGATTTTAGATTAGTTTTTTTTTGAAAGTTCAGAGCTAAATTTTCTAGAACAAGTTGAGGGTGCATTTGTTTTTGTTTTGTTTATTTAATGTTTATGCTAATGCAAATAGCGAAGTGTTGAATTTTTTCGTTTCATGTTTTATTCTCGTAGAAAAAATTGTTTTTAATGCTCAGATCACTTTGATTCAATGCAAAGCGATATAACAAAGAAGAAAAACTTTCAGCTTGCAAATGTAATTATTATCAGATGATTTTAATAACAAATAATCCACATTGAGAATATTTGTTGTAAAAGTATGGTCCTGGTCTAAAATTGCTTGCTTATATTGTTTGCATGATAAGTGGCCATCAAAATTAAAGATTAAATGTTATTCACTATTCGTATCGGCCATTCTCAAAAAAAATTTACTTACAGCTTTTACTATATCTTTATTAATCTGTGGAGATTTGCTGAAATGTTTGACATTTCTCTATAAAGAACTATTATCTGCAGAAAAAAGAATAACTTGAAGGTAACAGTGAACAAAAAAAAACATGTTTTACTCTTCTAACAGCTTAAAAGAGGCCTCAAACTCGTCTACATGTTCAAAATTTGAATACATATACCAAAATGGAAAACCGTTCAGTTTTCCAAGAAATCGCAGGAAAATTTGGATATTCATTATTCACTGCAACCTTTGCGTTCACAATTTTTATTTTTTATTTTTCGCAGAAAACCTTTGGTATGTACCTTTCATTGAGTGTATCAATTTAAACAAAAAAAAAACAGACCTAAAGGTCCCAATTCCGCCCCAGCAACTTGCGAACGGTTCCTTACTGTTCCTTACTCACTTAACCGAACTGCTGCCTTCGATCCTGGTCAGCGGGAGTCCTTTGTACCTCTTCAGGACCAAAATGGGAAACATAACAATTTTTTAATGAAAAACTTGGTAATTTATAAATATAATATCAAAATCTGTGAATTACGGCATTTCTGATGATATGTTATTTAACGTAAAAAGTTGAAAATTAAATAATAATTGTTCAAGTTTATGTAAAGTGTTATGGAAAATTTTTCAAAAAATTTTACTCAATTCCACTGCAGTAGCTTTGATGTATTTGTGAAATAGTGTGCTTAACTTGAGAAATTCCCGAAACTAAAATGTAACTAGATTTGAAAACTGATTAACTAACATGACAAATTTGGTTTATTTCTCAAAAAGTCGCATTTCCCAAATAATCCTTAAATTATTTGGCACTTCCAGTCCAGAAGTATGAATAGTTTCATTCTTAGCTTGATTTGGAAACTCTTTAAAAAACATTTCTTTTTTTTTAATGCTGACGTGGTTTGTTTAGGAAAGTTAATTAAAAATACTCTTTTCACACACAAAAATCAGAGCATAAAGGATTTTCATGGAGTCAAACTCCAAATAGTCGTTTTTCAAATCTATCTATCAAAATTTTGAACAGGGACCAAAACAGAGAATTTCATTCGCTTCAATATCAAAAAAGATTTAAAAATTGAATTCGGCAAATTTTAAAAATAATTCTTCTTTTCAAGAATAATGTTTCATATTGCCGGTCCCAGAAATTCTACTAGTGGCACTTGTGTTTTCCATTGATTAACATCAGCCTCAAACAATAGACTAATTTTTTAATCAAAAAAGGCATTTTTAACAAAAGTTGCATTTTTAACCAAGAAAAATGATTATGTCCTGAAAGAAAAACATCTGTCAAAATCTCAATTTTTTAAACCCAAAATGACAAATTTCTTGCAGTCAGCTTACTTTGCATACAATTCGAGTAAGCTTAAGGTATATTCAGAAGTTCTGAAAAGATTGCAAAATAATTTAAAACTTGAAAAGATTACTAAGAACTTTGAAAGGTTTCAAAAGAATAGAAAATCCGTATCAAAATATGTAGGAAAACTTACGTTTTTTTTGTATTAAAATTAATTAAAAAAATGTTTTTTTTTTATTTAGATTATTTTCAAAATATAATATGCAAGATTGAAAGTAAATTTTTTAAATTTTGTATGATTTTTAAAACTTTATTCGAAAAATTTGAGTTCTAAGATAATAAAAAACTTTAAACCAGATTCCTGAAAGTTTTTCACATCGTTTTTCAAAAATAAATTTTGAAGAGGACATTGGAAAAGATTTCAAAAGAAACGTCAATGTATAAATACTATAATTTAAGATTTTTAGCTTAAAATTGCTTAAAATTACATAATTTAAAATGAAATTTTAACGATATTTTTTGTCAATGCCTTTTTTTGATTTGAAATAAAGTCTGTTTTGTTTCAAACTTGAGCTTATAAAAAGAAAACACAAGAGCCTATAATAAAACGTTTGTATCCCGGTAATATCAAACATGTTATTTTTGAAAGAAGAATAATTATTTTTAAACTTTACGGAATTAACAATAAATTTTTTTTTAACACTTATGTAAATGCAATTTTTTGTTTTTGCCCCTGTTCAAATGTCCCAAAGTTAGGTTTGAAGGACGACACCTTTGAGTTTGACTCCGCGAAAATCCTTTATATTCTGCTTTTTGTGTGTTTAAAAATAGTAGTTTTAATTATCCTTTGTGAACGAATTGGTAAAACAATAACAAAAATTGCATGATGTTTATTAATGATTTTCGATATTAAGCTAGGAATGAGACTATGCATACTTCTAGACTGGAAGCGCAAAATTCTTTAAGGATAATGTTGAGAAATATGATTGTTTGGTAAAGAAAACAAATTTATTATGTTAGTTAATAAGTTTTCAAATCCTGCTAAATTTTAGCTTCTGAAATATCCCCAACTAAGCAAAATATTCCACCAGTACATCGAACCTAATGCAGTGGATTTGATTAAAATAAACTGAACATTTTTCTATCGAAATTCCCATAAACTTTAACATCTCTATTATTCAATTTTCAACTTTTTAAGTCAAATAACATCCTTGAAAGCGGTATAATTCGCAGATTTCGAATATTATGTTTGTAAATTAGCGGCAGCAGTTCGGCTCAGTGACGGGAAGCCGTGCAGTGGGAGAAGCGTACACAGGTACCCAGGGTGGAATTGACTATCTCCCAAATGTAAAGAATCCTGTCTTTGAAGCCTTAACCAAAGATCTCTGCATATTGTACAGTTTTCACCCATGTCCCATAAGGATCCAGTAATCTATTATACATTTGATTTATTACACCGATTCGCAGGCAGATTGAAAAGATAAAGTTGGGATTAGTAATTTTTCCGACAAGTATAAGATTTGTAAAACAAACCGAGAGGATTAGAGAACCTTTTCCAATCCAGGGATTAGAGGCAGGACAATCTGTGCAATTCACCTACGCCCTTCATGAAATTTTTTTTTTCAATAGAAAAAAAGGGTAAATTATTGAAAATTTGCAGCTATTAACAATATTTAATAAATGGGACAAGAACATTTTCGTAAAAACTCGTTCTTTTCCCTCCTTTTTTAGATAAGCAGTTAAGCATAAAAAAATCAAAATAATGTAATATGTGCAGAAGAAGATGCCGAACATTTTTCTATTTAACTACTTTTAACTGAAACTAACCGTTTTTATGAAAATCAATAAAAACTTTAAAAATATGATTTTTGCCGCTATTTTGTATTATTATAAAAAAATCACAAGGCTGAAATTTAATGCATTTTTCGTGGTTAAGCAACTTATCGTAGCCAAAAAAAATCAACAAAATGCATACATTTTTAACGAAATGGTTGAGTTTTCAACCAAGGAGATTAAAGATCATATCTCTCAATTTTTCTTTTTGCACACGTTTTTACTTAGTTAGTACTGTTTGTGCATTTGATATTTTAGTTTATACCGGCATGGTTGTCCGGCTAGGAATAATTCAAAATTTCGTGCCATACCCCCGAAATTCAGATTTCTCACTTTTTTGGCATAAAAAATCACAAGGCTGAAATTTGATGCATTTTTCGTGGTTAAGCAACTTATTGTGGCCAAAAAAATCAACAAAATGCATACATTTTTAACGAAATGGTTGAGTTTTCAACCAAGGAGATTGAAGATCACATCTCTCAATTTTTCTTTTTGCATACGTTTTTACTTGGTTTGTACTTTTTGCACATTTAATATTTTCGTTTGTACCCTCTTGGTTGCCCGGCTAGGGGTGAATTTAAACTTCTTGTTATACCGCAGAAACGTTAGCAAAAAGAAATATTAGAATTTCAGGGGGATGAAGCGAAATTTTATTTTGCCATAGCCAGGTAACCAAGAGAGTACAAACGAAATTATTAAATGTAAAGAAATTAAAAACGACGTAGCAAGAAAACGCTAGCAAGAACAAAAATGGAAAAATTCAAATTTCGGTGGGATGGCACGAATTTTTGATATTCACCTAGCTGGGCAGTCAAAAGGGTAAAAACAAAATATTTAGTGTACAACCAGTACAAACAACGTACAAACGTATGCAAAAAGAGAATTTAAGAAATTTGAATTTCTGGGGATGGCAGGAAATTTTTGTTTTGCCCTAGTCGGGCAACCAAGATGGTCGAAAAGAAAATCTGAAATGTACAAACTGTAAAAAGGGCGTACAAACTAATGTAAAAAGAAAATTTTAAAAATGTAAACTTCGGGGGCCCGAATTCACGGGGGTTCGTAAACTGACACACTCCATTGCATTTTAGAACAAAATGTGGTTAAGTAAGGTAAGAGACATAAAACCCCAATTCTACCGCTTGTATTTGTACTTTGTAACCTGTTCACTTTATGTCAACATTAATTAACTTAAAGTAGATAGAATTTCGAGTCATTCTAAGAAAAATACACTAACTTAGTTTCAATAGGCCAATAGTCAGGGCCAGCCAAAGTTGACCACTTTCGACCTATTTTTCAGGACAAATTTTTCGTGTTGATGCATTTGAAAATATGTCGTTTATGGGTAAAGCTACGTTGATAATGGTTTTTGTTTAAATAGCTCGTTCTGTGCATGACCTACGAAAAAACTGAAAGAAGATTAATTATAGGATGCCAAATTCTGCCTAACATACAAAAGTACAAATGTTTGAGCTCTTGTAGGTCACAATTTATCACCATTCAACTTTGAACCTTTCTATTCGTAAAGCCCTGTGTATGTGCTATCTGTAGTTCATTAAAAAAGCATTTTTTAACGTAGTTAGTTAAAAAAAATTAATGGTTTAATTCTTTAAATTTTTAATAATAGTTTCCTCTGAGATAATTCATTTATCAATTATAGGAATTTTTAAAGTAAAATAATAAAACCTTGTACAAATAATCCCTTTAATAAAATATGTTTTATGAATAATGAATAACAAAAAATGAAAAAGCAGTTAATTGATTATTTTGTCTTTATTCAATTTCGACGAGAGATATTCTGGAAGTAATGTCCACAAAGAAATTACACACAATAATTGAAGAGGAAGTATTGAAAAGATTGAAACGAATTATTTCAACAATTCTTAAAATGTTACATATTTATTAACTACAAATGTGAAAAAGTACATTTTTCAATGAAATAGAAATGCATATATGCCATTGAAATTGCTAACTACGAGCGAAGTATTTCGAAAAAAAACTAAGCACGAGTAAAATTAGCCCAGTAAATGTGTCAAAAGTGGTGAACTTTTAATGGCCATTACTTTTGAGCTATATGGGCTAGGTCTTTTTTTTAATTACTTGAAATTTCGCCAGCTTCAATTAAAATCTGTAAAATTTTACGTAAAATGAACAAGTTTTAAAGTTCAAATACAAACTTTAGGATTGGATTTTCATACCTCCTTTTTTAAAGAAATCGGTGTTCTTTGAAAAATCTAAACTCAGCGCCTTTTAGTAGATAGAAGTTTCTGTTTTTGCAACTTTTTCAGGACTTTTTAGTTTAAATTTCGTGTTGACGATTTTCTAGTAAAATGCAATGGGTTGGGTCCGTCTGCGCAAACACGATTTTGGAAACGGTTCTCAAAAATGCTTACGAGACGCGTCGTAGTCACAAAAAATTCATTTTTGTTGCTGATAATAATTATATTTACTTTCTTCCATATTAATGCTTAATGGATGCGTTTTCCCCTGAAAACCTTTTGTATACTTTCCACGTAGTGAGGAAATAATTAATGCAAGTTAAATAAGCACACTTATATAAACAATCGATTATTTGTTAAAACTATCTGCTCTCAGAGGTTTTACACCATCTGCGGACTGGGTCAAAGCCAAGAACATGATGGGGGAGATTATTCTTGTTATTATTATTCTTATTATTATTTACAGAAAGAGCACGCCTCAAATTTAACGCGTCATGTTTAACGATTCCACGACAAAGAATATAAGGAATTTAGAGAAGAAGCGAAAATGAAAAATGAAGAAAAATCGACAAAAAGGAACAGGAGGAATTAAACACTGTCAAATGTACAGTTGACGGCCGAAACTTTACAATAAGCCTGTGTAGAACTTACTACAGTAAATAGACGACCATTTTCAATTATGGATGACTCGGAATTTCGCAAAATTGTGGATCCCATCTTAAAAGCTCTTCCAGCAGGCGAAAGGCTGTTTTTGAATCCAGGAAATGTTCGCAGCTCGGTCCTGGATGCAGCTGACGACGTTCGGAATCAGATTAAGGCTGAATTGAAAGTAAGCACATCACTTTTTTTACATTTTTTTCAAACTTGCCCCTACCCCCACCCTCAGGGAGCGGTGTGCGGAGTCGATTTTAACATCAGTGTATGTACTCATCAGAGTGATTAAATTTTTATTCACAAAATTTTTTCATAGAGTGCCTATTTTTCGAGATATTTGAAAGTTTCAAGTTAAAAAAAATCACCCGGTATATGTATATATAATATTTGTTAATAATATGTTATTAATATATATTATGGTACCCAGACGAATGCCAATGTTATGATTTTCCTAAACCTGATAATTGATTATAACAGTCTTAGGTAATTTTCAAATGTTTTACAGAATTTCAAAATATCAAGGAGGCCTGTACTGTCTAGATGTACTAGTGTCTCTTCCGCACCACATTCTTTGTGAATAATCTCCTTACTCACTTTATCTATCAGAGTTTTCCGGCATATTATGCGCAGGAATCACATGATAATCGCGGTAACTTTACTCTTATGATTTTCTTGATTTGTCCATGTCTCGCTTTCGTATAGTAGAGGGGGTATAAGTATAAGATTATGTGTTACCATTTTAACCTTAGTTAATATATTTTTACTTCTGATAATGGGCCCTGCTCTACCAATAACCCGCCCCTAGTAAATAAGCTACCTAGGTATAAGAATTTATCAAATTGTTAAATTCTCTCATCATTTAATACGATGCTGCATATTGTTTTCTCACTCTTTTCTTCGAACAATATAGTTTTTTTTTATTAGCGTTAATTTTAAAGCCCATGTTCTTCATGCTTGCATTCAGTTTATTCAAGATTATTTGCAAGTGTTCGATCCATAAGTGCGATATTAAACATTAAACGACTGGGCACATACAAAATTAGAAATGTGTTATGCAACCATCGCATGGTTCCACTGGAAACAAACTACAGCTATGAAAATTGCACTGGCTCTAAGTAGAATCACGGTCAATCACACCTAAGGCCACGCCTTATGACCTAAATACAGGCTGTGCTTGTTTTTATATCAATAAATAAAAACATATTTTTTCCAGGGGAGAATTGTGTCTGTAAAAGTAGACCTGGCCTCACGTTTTGGACGCTCTTTCATGGGCATCAATGTCCAGTTCCTGAAGGATGCAGAATTGACATTGCGGACCTTAATTGCAAAAGAATTAGAAGGAAGACACACGACTGAACAATTACTAACTTACATCAAAACTATACTCGAAGTTTATGGGATAGATATAGAGAACCTCTATAATTTTACATCTGACAACGCAACGAACATGATCAAATTGTGTCGTTTGGTCAACGATGAGGACGCTGAAGGTGATGAGGAAGATGCTGAATCTTTAACCCTACGCATTGAAGGAGATTAAGAAGATTCTCAGTCTCAGGATGATGAACAAGCTGAGATTAAGAAGGACGCAGACGAAGTATCATGCCTCGTGGAAGCTTGCGAGGATCACCATAGTTATTTGGGAATCAACCGCATTCGCTGTGCTGCGCATTCACTGCAACTTGCAATAAATGACAGCCTAAATGTGCACTGCATAAGCACAATTTCCAGAGCGCGAAAAGCTGTTGTGGAATTTCGAATTCCCAGCATGCTGCACAAAGTTCGTGAACAAGGAATTGTCGAACAAATTATTAAGGCAATCCTTCATAATGATACTAGGTGGCATTCCGTACTGGATATGCTACTATCTCTTTAACAATATAGGCGTTTCAACTTCCTGTTTAAGAAGTCAGTGAATCTTACTGAGGTGGATTGGAAGAGCATAGAATCCTGCATAAAGTCGCTCATGCCAGCGAAAATTGCAACAAAAAGTTTGCAGGAAGAGAACCTGCTTCTCACAGATTTTGTTGTCTGGCAACAATGCATGTTTGAAATACAGGAAGTCAACACATCTCTAGCGAAATCCCGGGTGAAGAATCTGGAAAAGAGGCTTCAAACGCTTATGGAAAGCAAAGTCCTCCTCGCAGCAATGCTTCTGGATCTCAGAGTTTGCACCTTGCTGACCATCGAGCAAGAAGAGCAAGCTATCCAGCACTTGCGAAAACTCTGGAATAAATTACAGTCGCAAACAAAACGAGTCGCAGTTGATTCAAATGAACCGGTTGACAGCACAATCAACGAGAATGAACTGCAAGAAAATGGCGAAAAAAGCGCATCTCAGAAGCTGGCCAAAGTAATCCAACAAAAATATTTGAAAAGGCATCAAGGCCAACAGGGACAGCAGTATGCAGGGTACGACATCACCATTGCCTTGCTGAGTTTTACTCATCAACCTCCGCGTTCGCTACAGTCCAGCGTGCTTGCATACTGGAAGAAGATCGCTACAAATGGCCAGAATTATTCTCGCTGGCCATGATTGTACTCGCGACACCTGCTACACAGGTGAGCGTCGAAAGATTGTTTTCCGCGATGAAATTTATTTTTTCTGTGTACCGGTCCAATTTGAAGGGCAACATTGTGGATGCCATCCTTGTGATTCGATGCAA
>JAAAKG020134631.1:0-13778 GCA_010014905.2 Druon quercuslanigerum | reverse complement strand
TTTTTTGTAACCATATTCAGCAGAAACCCTTGGTACAGGGACCCTCTATCCGCAACCCGAGGACGCGTTCGGTGGCTAAAAATCACAAAAAAATGATGCACCTCTTCACATTTGAACTTCACATTTCGACTATTTGACCATATAATATGTGATATACGTTAAGGAGAATATATTTTCAATATATTGCAACAATAATATATAAGGAATTTTGACATTAAAATAATTTATATCGACTTTGAATTACAAGAAAATATTTTAAAGTGATATATTGCTCATCATTTGACAATAAAATTAATTCTCGGCATATAAATTATCAGAAAAAATTGTTCGAAGCAAGTGAATTTGTACCTACATCGCAAAAAATAATTCAAATATTTTTTACCCTACCTAAGTGACCTTGAAATTTCAAAATATAGAAAAAAGTCGACTTTTTCGCTATTTCCTTAGAATTACGGTTTTTGAGTGTACCTAGATTTATACTTTTACAGTGAGGAGGTAATTTAAGTAATTTTTATTTGGCCAGAATGACGTAGAGGATTAAAAAAAAGCCCAGAATTCCATTGTTTTCGTTATTTTCTTAAAGTTATACGACTTATCAACCATGTGACCATCATACGAGTATTATATATTTCTTAAAATATATGCTAAATAAAAATCAAATAACGAAATAGTCGTAACGTATATTGGCTTGTTATAATTTCATTAAATTATCAAAGTATTACCAATAACCTATTTTTATGTTGATTTCTGGCATCAGTTTTAATTTATTCGTCCCATTTTATTTTCGAAACAAAAACAGTTTCGTTAAAAAATGGGCAAGCTTTTTCGGCTTTCGAATCTTGATCGGATGATTCCATCTCAAACGTCCGAGGAGTAAGCTTGCCGAGATGCGGATGTGACTTCTTTCACACACCTTTCCAATGCTTGAGTAAGGCGTGGAAGATAAAAAATATCTTAGGAAATGAGATGAGTTACGTCCTTCGTTCTAAATTCGGTGAGATTTTCAATTGTCATCGATCTAGTTGATTTCGGTTCCGAAATTTTGCACTTCTCCCATTTGATGAGTTCCATGTAATCTTTTGCGTCGAAAATCAACGAAGGAGCCACGAATTTCCTTTTCCTGAATAGCACCTGGGTGAGGTGTCTAGAACGGTGACACTGAGATACCGGGCGATCTCTCAGAGTACGCAACCTTATCCTTGTATGCGGGGCTCTACAAGGATGGATGAACTCTTACCGAGATTCTCGTGGGAACAACAATGATAGCACCAAACATAGTTGTAGTAAGTGCGGTTCAAAGAAACACAACGCGCAAGGCTGTCGACAGTGGGTCGGACAACAATGCTGATCACTCTAGAGCTATAGGAGCCAATGAAGAGGGAGTCAATGCAATAGACCTGCAGAATCTTGGGGCTTTCAGATGGACGGAGTGACAAAATCACGACTTGCTAGAATGCTACGATGTGAGTGTAACCCTTGAACGAGAGAATTACATGGCGCGACTTCATGCTCTGTGGTGCGAGAAACACCTAGAGCTATCGCACTTTTCGCGTCAACGTCTGCGAAACCATGTAGAGCCATAAAAAGCCGGCATCAGAGAATGGGAGGTGACAAGAACAACCATATGCAGGCAGAATCCGACCTATGGCCTATCCATTGTTGTGTGTACAATACAGCCAGAGCTTTAACCGATGCTAACCGTAAAACAAAAACAACGGTTGATCATAAGACCAAAAAAGACTAATGCATCAACTCGCCATAAAGATAGGCTCGGCAAGACAGTACGCGTCCCGCATTCAGTGTGTGATTGACTATATATTATCTTGCAGGAATTTTACCAACAAGGTTCGAAAGTTCGCGGGTGAACTCCGTATCCGTTATCACACACTTAACAAGTCAAAGCTGCTGACCATCAGGCAGCATATTGTTGAGAGGATACGGATACTATCATAGACTTGACGAAGACTTAGAGAACATAAATAGCTTCAAGGAGCTGTGTAATGCCCTCATAACAGCACTTGAGGAAGAATGCCCAACCATCACTACCGAGGAGGTGAAAAAAGTATTGAGAGGTATGAAGAATTATTGCGCTCCAATACCAGATGGTATCAAGAACATCAGGTGGAAGAAGTTTCCTTTAACCCACCACCATCTGGCCTGTATTTTCATCTCATAGTTGAAGTCGGAAGAGCCAATTCGGGAGTGGTTGGTTGAAGGGCGCACAGTACTGCTGCCGGAAATGGGCGACTTAGCTGAACCAAAGAATTAGAGGCCAATCACTTGTCTGAACACACTGTATAAGATATTTACAGCTATCCTAAATGATATGATTGTTCGGGGAATCGGACCTGTGTAGCAAGAAATATATGAACAACGGGGCTTAAAGAAAGGCGTAGCAGGATGTCATGTCGGGAGACCTATCGATGGCCTGGATTGATTACCGGAAAGCTTTCGATTCGACCTCCTATTAACTTATTTATCTTTTGGAAAGCCTAAAGGTCCGTCTGCAAATCGTGAGGTGCATAGAGAGATTGATGCCACTTTAGAAAACCAGATTTACTATGCTGCTTTGTAAATTTACAAAAATAATAATTATTTAAACTGTTTCGATTACAAAATTAGGGTTTGGCCTTTTTTATATGATTAAATGTGTTTACAGAGTCAACTAAGCATGTCATCTGATAAGTGTTTTCTATGTTGCTTTGCTAATGTACAACAGCTATTAATTATTTAAACAATTTCGATTCAAAAATTAAGAGTTTGAATTTTTTTCTACGAGTCAATTTGTTTACGAAGTTAACTAAGAGTTCTATCCAATGACTCTTTTCTATGTTGCTTGGTAGATTTACAAGAAGTGTTAATTATTTAAACTACTTTCATGGGGAAAATTAAGAGTTTGGCCATTGTCCAAAAAGTAGGCTCAATTTGTTTACGAAATCAACAAAGAATGTATTTCCAATCATATTTTCCTACGATACTTTGCAAATTTACAATTATTATTAATTATTTAAATAGTTTTAATAGAAAAATTTAAAACTTAAAAATTCTTTAGATTTTGAACCATTTGAACATTTAAACAAATTAGTTTTTATAAAAAAATCTATAAAATCTATATTTTATAAGAATTCAAAAAGAACAGAAAATGTATAATTTGTAATTTAATAATCTCTTCAATTGAATATTTTGCCTGATCAGGATTTTCTGTAGTATCTTTTCTCTGGCAATATATTTTTCCATATATTTTACTGTGATTAATCACTCAGTCGAACATATAACCAGTATTATTATTACCTATTGTAATATGCTTTTTTATGTTCAAAACCCCGCTGAAACAAAGGTCTATATAATAAACGGACCATCGTCGTTGCTAAAGCATCATTAGAGTCATTATGCATCTGTAAATATACCCTCAGATGACTCATCTTCACTGTGTATGCGCATTCGAAAATTTTTATTTTACTAAAGTGGGCTTAAAACTACTGTATGAATTTTAGTACAATTTAATTACAATGCGACTCCATGCGAGTTTATTCGAAATACTTGCATTTGCCTAGACATTTGGCCAGATGAGAGGAAAACTGCAGAAAATCACCTCCCGAGTTTAGTCGGCTTTTCGAAATTCGAGTACACAACCAGTCGTACGTCGCAGATGGTCAGCCATTTCAGTGCTACGAGCGCTCGAAATGACATGACACCTAGACTCTTCTCCAGTCAAGATCATGTACTATGTCTTTCTATGAAAATGTGTACCCGCCGACATTTTAGATGTTTTTTACCAACTTGCATACAAATGTTTAGAGTTGCACAATAATTTATTCTGCATCACTAGAGGGTACATATTGGGATTAGATTCCTTTGGAATAAAACTGTAGGGCCTTTGACAAAGTCACCGAACGCGTCCTAGGGTTGCGGACAGAGGGACACTGTACCAAGTTTTTCTGCTGAATATGGTTATAATAATTAATAAGCAGTCACGGAAAATTTTCCATAAATGGTCCCAAAAGAATAACACCTAAGCGGAGGCGTAGCAATCGTGCCGAAAGTTGAATGGCACCTGAGTGAGGTATCTCAAACGGTGACTGGGATACCGGGCGAACTGTCAGAGCGATCATGTCTCAGAATATGCAGCCATATCCGTGCATGCGGAACTTTACAAAGATGAACGAAACCTTCTCCCCAGCTGCTCGCGGGAACAACAATGACAACACCAAACATAGCTGCAGTAAGTGCGGTTCAAAAGAATCGAATGCGCAGTGTTCCCGACAGTAAGTCGGACAACAATGCCGACTACCCTAGAGTTGGGGGAGCCAACTAAGACGGAGATAATGTGATGGAGCGGCAAAACTGCAATACTTTTGAGTAGGTGGATCAACTCAGGGCCTACCTGCTGTAGTGCTATGATACCAGTATGACCCCTGAACGAAAAGGCTACATGGAGCGACTGCATGCTATGTGGTGCAAGAAACACCCCGGATTCTCGCATTTTTCGCATAAACTACTGCGAAGCCGTGCTGAGGAACTCTGGAAAAGGGGTTATATAAGCGAAGCCTCTACTCAACCGCAGCCAGAAGTGATTGGCAACAGAGAAAGAGAGTTTCTCTCAAACCCAAAGATCTGGCTTAACTGGATAACGAGACTCGTTGAGATTTTTCCTAAGAATCCGATTTCTGGACTATCATTTGTGGTCTGTGTAATTCAGCGAGATCTTTGGCAGGTGCAAACCGTAAAACAAAACCAACGGCTTATCATAAGCTAAAAGACGAATGCATCCACTCATCACAAAGATAGGCTGGGCAAGACAATAAGCGTGTCGCATTCAGTATGTAATTAACTACATTACATCTGGCAGCAATTTAACCGCACTAAAAAAGTCAAAGCTGCTCATCATCAGGCAGCATATGGTTGATAGAATACGTCAGAGAAAACCAAAAATTTTTCTCTGGAAAGAAGTCTACAAAGTTTGTCATTCACTGAATGAAGACTCATCAACATAAATAGCTTTAAGGATCTTTGCAATGCCCTCGTAAAACCTGAGAAAGCATGCCTGCCCGAGACCATATGGTATCAAAACCTTCTGGTGGAAGAAGTTTTCTTGAACCCACCAGCATTCGGTCCTCACTTTCACTTCATATCTAAAGTCGGAAGAGCCTATTGCGCAGTGGTTGGTGGAAGGACGCACAGTACTCCAGTAGATAGCTTGGGGGTTGCTGGACCAAGTTTTTCCGTGGATGGAGTGCAGAAGGCTGTCAGATGGGTTTCTCTTCTTGTTTTGATGTACAAATCACAGTGTTGTACTCGATGCTCACTATCGACATTGAAAATCAATACTTGAATCCGGAAATGGAAATTTTTTTCGCCCAAAAATATAAAACAGGATATGAAATCTGACGTCACAGTATCAAGTGAGGGTCAACGTATTCGAGGCCTCTTGGAAATACCATAAATCATATGTCACCTTGTCACCATGAAAAACTCATTTCACACCATACTTTGATCAATTCTCAGAAACGTATTGCGCCCTAAAACAAATAAGAGAACACGTTGATGGACATAAGATTGGGGGAGAAATTTCAGCTTTGTAGGTCATAACTTATTAGGCTTTTAAGAAGACATTGATGGATATACGATTGCGAGGATTTATTTCTATAAACGAATGGATTGCTTAGGCATTTCACAACTATGTTTCACCCATCCTACATAATTTCTTTGATATTTTTAATAATAAATTCCTTAAAGGTTGTCCTTCGATATTTAACAACAGGAAGTTTACAAATGCATTGTCTCTACATTAAATAAGTGTGTACCCTAACTTATAGTATGTAAGTTTATTTCCCATGTACACCTTCGTTGGTTATTTCACAATTATATGCAAACTATTGAGTGTTAAGAGTTCAGCTCCTTCACTTTTGATTCAAATTCTCTCGTATGCACAGTACCAAGCTCGGTTCTTCCTTAAGTATTTTACAGAAGTTTTTCTAATTCCATTTTTCTAATTCAACTCTCACCTCTCCACCGATAACTTTCCTTATTGCCTCGCATTTTAGGATTTGGGCTAAATTTTCTGCTTTTATCCCACAGAACCTACATGCCACGTCTTTCAACCATTTATTTCCAGCTTTCCCTACGTTTCCGCATCTCAATCTAGCCCACTGTTCTTTATCTTTACCGTTAATTGGGTTCCTATCCCAATATTTTTCTTATTTCATTCCCGTTTTTATTTCTTCATCGATTTTGCAATAATTAAATTGGTATATTCTAGTCTATTTCTAATTTCCCCTGTACCAGATCTGTTTCTGCTTTTTCCCAAAGTAAGTTTAAGGTTGTGCGAGCACCAACTTCTTCCATTGCTTCAACTAGTTTTCTCCCCTATAATGAAGGACTTCTATTTTTTATGCCCCTTATTTCTTCTAGCAAACATACTTTTGGAAGTCTCCCTTCTTTCATATTTAGAATTTTATACCTTTTCCTTTTTATACCTTTTATGCCTTTTCCTCCCACCACGAGTTTATAATTTTGTATATCGTCATTTCCGTTTCAGATTCCGTTATTGGGTGATTAGTTGAATATTCTATTGCTTCTCTTTGGTCCTCCGTTTCTGTCACTGATCCTTCAGGTTAATTAACTTTTTTGAAATTTTTATTTTTTGTTACTCCCGACAATAACTTTTCGAAGCTTACAGCATTTTTTTTACTTTTTCCGATAGATTTGTTTGTTGGGATCCTTCTTGCCCAGTGGCGCACCCTCGCGGTTCTCTTTCTTAATTATGGACGACATAACCTGAAAAACGTTGTCACTTTCAAAATACAATTAAATGCATAATAACTTGTGGAAACACTAGATAACACTCGTACCTACGTCAAAACACTTTAACTTTCCTTTCAAGTCAAAAACTTGATCTCCCACAACTCTTGACATACCAAAAAACTACCCAGTTTTCCCTGTTTCACACTTCGCGTCCACCCGTCTGCCGCGTTCAACCGGAAGTCCTACCATGACATATATTAAAGGCGTATCCACATGAGTAGCATATGTCGTACAAATAATCTTAACGCATTTAATTAATAGCATTCATTAGTGCTATGTATAAGAGGTTCAGTCTTTATTTTATCATTAACTAGTAGGCAACCACCCAGTGCGTTTGGAGTGTAAAAAGACTCAAGATCTATAATATTTAAAAGTAACATAAGAGGTATCGATACATCAAAATACCCACTTGCATTGATTAATGCTTGTCCATCGGTAAAAATCAAGCCATTCAGCGTTTTCAAAAAATCTGCTACCACTAGAATCCATAGAAACGTAACTTTTCACTAAACTTGTAAGGGCCACATTTTTGTTTTATCAATCTTAAGATCATTGAGCTCATAAATAATAGTTCATAATAATAGCTCATAATAATAATGATAATGAATCAAATGTCCATCTTGATTAGCTATACGACGCTGTATATGATCCTAATGGCGATCGGCAAGTAAATGACGTGCGATGGGAAGCCCAATATCTTATATGCTGGTGGTACAACGGAAAGAAATTCATGAATAGTGTGCACTTTTTTTCTGTAGATAGCGTTGCATATCACCTATTTCATAACTTCCTTTAGGTATTTCAATTATTTTTTTACCAACGTAGAATTTATTTTGACCAATGTCTACATTGGAAATTGAGTTGAAGGTTAAAAATTCAACAAGGCAAGAAGCGTAATTTTTGTATGGAGACACATCAATTGGTGGAAAATACTGATTTTCTAGGATAGAAGAAGTGCCCGATAATGTTAGCGCCAATGAATCATCTATGCTGACGGGCTAGTCTTTGACTGATCAAAGCGGCCTGAGGTTACCAGAGCTATCAAAATAAATTATTTTATTGTTAAACTTTTTATACGCGACCCAATGAGCTCCTAAATTTTTTTTATCATCAAGGTTAACAATAGGATTTTTACATTTCCGTGGATCTCCGTCTCGTAATCCATTCAGAACACAAAAACCTCGAAAATGTTTAATTTTCAAAGATTTTTTGAATTTAAGTACATCTGCATCGGTTAATGCTCGGTGAGGTAGCGTCACTTTAAGTTTTTTGACTTGCTCGTAAGGCTACCTCCTCCTTGACTAAATGTTTTAAGATGAAGTTCTAACCCTTCTTAATACGGTTTCAAATAAAGACCCCTCCCCGCAGCAATGGCGCAAATTGCTTCAATATGACGTATGCTTTCTTCAAGCCGTCGTTTTGCAGGATTTGAATCATTAACGGCTTTAGCTATTCACGTAGCTCCGCCAGCTAGCGCTCCAGTAGCACCTAGACCGGCAAAGATGGGTATAAGAAAGGGTAGAAAACCTTTGAAACTGGTAAAATACGAGGTTTCTTTAAATTTCTTTTTTCACAAGTCTTTTTTACGACTGCACGACCACCTCTGAGAGCAGATTTAATAACAATTGGTGCATCATTTCTTGCCGTCATTCCTTTTTCAGCTGCTGTAAGTATTTTTTTAGTGTGGTAGTAGACCTTTTTTTTGAGACCCATACCAAATTTTGATTTATGTTTTATTGCATTAGTTATTCCCCAAGCAGGTGCCTTTTCACCCAAGCCTGCCTACTGAGCAAAGACACATTTCCATGCTTTTTCAGCTAGTACACCATCAGCTTGGTTTCCAGCCTCCATATTTTCTCTATTTTGTGAGCCAATTAATGATTGAATAATTACGAGAGGCTGGAATTATGTATTAACCACCGTTGGACAATATGATATCGGAAAGAAGAAGCTGTGCAATGTCGTAAATTTAAATATAACGCAACACGTGTTTCAGCATGAAATTCAGACTCTCCATTATGGCATAGCCTTCCTTGCTAACTTAAGTTGGTAACAATAAAATGATTGAAACTCTAGAAACATCCACAAGTAAAAGTTTGCATGGTTTGAAAGTTGATGTGGATTCAGCACAAGAAATGGCGCATTGCAATTCAGCGATCATTTCTCAGTTGGATGCCAAGCTGAACACACTCAAAAATGTATGACAAAAAGCTGCAATTGGTGATGGGGCTACAGAGGCCTGCTAGAAGAACCTACCAACGTCGACACTTTGATATCGGTATCATCGATGAGACTTGGCAAGCGGATCTTTTTGAAATGCAACCTCATACAAAAGAAAACAAAGGACACAAGTACATCTTAACTGTAATTTATATATTTAAAAAAATTGCTTGGGCTATTCTCACTAAATGTAAGAAGGGTGAAGATGTAGCTGCAGCCATGGCATCTATACGTGACAAAGGACGCGTACCAACAATGTACATGTTGATAGAGGTAAAGAATTTTACAACTCGCATTTCGAAAATCTTATGAAGCGGTATAAGATAAATTTGTACTCGACATTTAGTATTATGAAAGTATCAATTAGCGAGTGATTTAATCGTACGTATGTATGCAATTTAGCTTGCAGGGCAATTATGAGTGGATAGATATTTTGAAAGATTTATTTTTATCTTACAACGATACTAAACATCAGACTATTAAAATGAAACCAAAAGATATTACTAAACAAAATGAGAAAAAATTGTTGTTTGACGTATACAAAAAATATAATTTGAAACAAGCTACACACCGAATTGGACAACTGAAATATTTACTATTAAGTCAGGTTAAGAATACCGAACCAGTGACGTATATACTTAAAGATTATCAAGGTAAAGCTATTGCAGGTAGTTTTTATGGACAATAACTGGGTAGAGTTGGAAATCCAAACATTTATCTTGTGGAAAAAGTACTGAAAAAACGTGGAAAGAAGCTGTTTGTAAAATGGTTAGGTTTTGACGACTCTCACAATAGTGTGTAAAGTAAATCTAGTTCATAAGTATCTCTTTATCAATATTAAGTTTTTTCTGAATGAAGTTGATTATTTTCAAATATATATTTTTATTGAAACATCTAAATATAAGCTTTTTCATTGCCTTACGCTTTAAATTTACATAATTTGTCTGTATACAAGACTTGACAATTTTTACAGAAGTTAATTTTACATTACGCCAAATACCTTTAGTAATTGTTTCAATTATGACATCCTTTGTACGTTGAAACGGCATAACACTCTATCTCAGAAGATCCCGGTCGGTACAAAGACATACTTCCTTGAGAACAGCAAACGTTGTTTCTGCAGTACAAATAGAAAATATGTTTGCGTTTCTTGAATTCCCACAATCGATGCATTGTTGCTTCGCTTGGTCATCAAAGAACAGTGTCATGTGGTTGAAGTTACTTTTAATAATTTCCACTCTTAAAGATTCAAGGTTATACTTGCACGAGGATGTCTGGTCTGCAGTTTCACTGATCAGGCGAGCTTTCCATTTTTCTTAAATTCAGCACCGACGATATCATGTTTTGTGAATGACGAATTCAGATTGTATGTAGTTATTTGTAAAAATTGATTTCGATGTCTATCAGTCATGATGATGATGTTGATCTCACACACTAAGTAATAATGTTTTAAAATTGTACACTTTATATATTTTTCGTCTTAATAAATTCAATGGAATTGAAGCGTCCACCCAAATGTCCTATTTCAAGGTTTTGATCTGCACAGGCCTTCTTCATTTGCATGAAGAGATTCTTATCCTCTTCAAACAGTCTTGCCATTCTTTGAGGTTGAAAAACGGAGAATTTGCTTTCTATGATCACGAGTGTTCGCGTTCCATATTTTCTTAAGCGTCCTCTAGGAAGTACCCTCGGTACGTAGTACGTCAGGTGAGAGAACGCTTCGTTTTGTTATTAACTCACACGGTCAAAGTCATAAGTTTGGTAACGTCGCGTGTGTGCACGCGCGTTATTCGAAATTGGCACATAAACTAGAGCACGTGGAACGAGTGCGACGTTGCGACACCTTAAGTTCACTGATGCCAGTCATACATTTACGGTATAAATAATTAGTTTTCTATTCTTATAGGCTCTGAAAGATGCTTTTCGAAGCAGATATGGATACTACAAAAAGTACGACTTCTCATAAGACCATATGTTAATTCCAATCATTGATTTCTCGACTATGATGTTCTGAAAGGTTCCAAAATTTTAACGTGAGCTTCAGTGCATTTTAATACAACTGCCATCCAAATATCAAACGATTCTCATTTGTAATTCTATTACCGCGGGTACTCCCTAATATCTGTTTTTTAGTATTCTTTGTTAGCTTCTAGGCCTGTCAGCTTCTTTGTATCTAATACAAAACGAAAACATTTCAGCTAAATTTGATGTACTTTCTGAAAAAATTACTTACTTTTGTTTAAAATTGAAGTATTCTTTTGAAAATTTGTTTCCTTTTTGGTTGATGATTCATTTATTTAAAGAAAAATTTCATGTAATTAGTTGAAAGTTTAAGTACTTTGTTGAACATTTCCACACATGATTATAAGCCATCTTCCGTTTTTCGAGCTCCCAACAACGAAAAAAGGGGCTGCGTATAGGCGTGTAAATACGGCAATGTTCAGAATTGCTTTAAACTTTGCCGCCACAGGCCAATCTCGACTAACTTAGTACTTCCCCAGATTCTCCTCCTATCAGGTGGTTCGAGTAGCTTGGTGGTGAGCAGTTTTCGATAAGACGGATTTGGAGGGACTGGCAACGCGGATGCAAGAGACAACTGGCAGATTGCAGACAGAACCTCTTAATAGACAGGCATAGTACCCAAGATTCTACCAGGTATTGCCGCAATCTGCCCATGGCTTCATGGATCAAGTCAATTAAATTATTTATAATGGCTTGGACAAAGTTAATTTGTCCATTTTAAGTAGATACTGCACAAATAGTGTAAATTTCTAATGTTTTCCTAAACTTTAGGTAATATCTGAAATCATGAACATTTTTTAATGTTCTTAGGTTCATTATAAAGCTATATTTCCACAGTATCGCCACAGTTTATGAACATACATCCATAAAAAAAACCTATTACAATGAATAAGAGCTTCGACGTGTAATAAAAAAGTTCGAAACCAATAAAAATCTCTTATTTGCCGGAAAATAAAAATAAAAATTAACCCTTCGTCACACAGGTTTCTTCTCTGCTTTCGTCAGACAGGTGGGTCGTTTATGTTCAGTTGTTCTTTTTACCAATTATTTTCAGAATTAAATATGTAACTTTTTTGAAAACAAAAATATAAATAAAAAGTTGAGAAAATGGAAATTTGGTTAACGAACTAATAACTTTGCAATAAATACATATTAAGAAACTGTACTTAAGGTTTTTAAAGAGAAAATCATGAACTTTCAGAAAAATATTGTCCTATGTCTTCCAGTTTCAAAAAGTATATTTATTTGCACACTTGAAAATATGTTAATCTTCTTGTAATTCATGCATATATTAAATGAATGAAAAATCCACTTTTTCAAAAAATAATATTTATTCATTATATAATCATCTAAGTTTTATTAGAAACTTGGTTAAAAAGTTTTAAATTATTATATGAGAGATAATAATTCAAGCCACGATATCTTTACAGAAGTTCGTGCGATGTTCTTCACCCACCGACTTTTCGCAGATCGCGCACGAATACGTTTTTTTCATCCTTAGATGGGCTTATCGCATACCATTTTCTTCTTTCTAACTTCGTAGATATATATCTTCAAATGAGGATTCATCCAAATCGTCGCGAAACACTAACACGGCCACGTAAGTGGGTCGTTTAAGGCACAAGCTTGATTTGAAATCTTTCTTCCTCGAAAACAAAATGATCAATTGAAGCGACCCTTTGCAGTTAGGTTCCCACTACCAAGAAGTTTTTTTATGGAAGGGGGTCAACCCCCACCATGTTTGGGTTTCGGAGATGCTTAAGCGGGAAAATTTGACTAGGTCGTAAACGACCCACCTATATTTTTCTTATCACAAAGAATATAAACTCAGTTACTACAATTTTAATTTCTTCCACTGCGATATGAAAAATGTTCCGATTTATGCTCTTAGGCAGCGGCGATACTTTGGTCTGACATAATTAAAATCAGGAGAACTTAATCAAACAAAATGGACAGTTTTCGAGTTATAGAGGGTTAAATATCCAACCTTTCTAAAAAACATTACCAAATATCTTGAAAACTGCAGCTCTGCGAAAAAAATGTTCCCTATGAAAGTTATTGGGCTCTTATGGGGAAATGCGAAGAAAGTCATGGCCTTAGGACACAGGTAATTTTTCAAGGTCATTCAATGTGAACTCGCCATTTATTGCTAATATTCAGCCAATAAAGACCAGATATGAAGAGGAAATCAATATATAACCCATAAAGGCAAGAAATGAGAATTACTTAGTCAATAGCCAGCCAATCAAGGAAAATCATGAGAAGGATGTTTTCAAGACACGTCCTTCTTGACTCCTACGTAACTTACGCCCTTCTTGACCCCCCCCCCCCTCGAAAAAGAAAATAAGGAACAAAATAATATAAAATGGGTGTTGGCGCGCGCAGCGCGCAGGTGTGGTAAGCCTCATTAGTATTTTTATAATCATAAGAACAATAACTTGAGAGCTATGCTATCATTTTTAAGCAAGTCATTTTGTGTTCACAAAGGACGGGCGATTTGTTTCTGAGTACACATTCGCATTACAGCGGACCAGTGTGGTACACTTGTTTTGGCTGTTATTTTGTTTCTTTTAATTGGCGATTGCTTTCTACATACACATTCACGATACTACGAGGCAGATTACTACATGTGATTTTGTTATTCTGTTTTATTTCCTCTTTTAGCCATGTTACTTCATGGATGAGTAAACGTTAGACCCGCTACATTGTATAGTCAGTCTAATTTTTTTTGT